>LFYR01001467.1:56440-67911 GCA_001185155.1 Zostera marina | reverse complement strand
ACTTTCCAGAGATCGACTTTCTGGGGGTCGACTTTCCTGGTGATCGACTTTATTCAAAAGTCGATCCCAGGGAAGTCGATCCTCAGGAAAGTCGATCTTCCTAGGATTTGACCTGGGACCTCCCCAACCCTAGAATAGATACCTTGACTCATCTTAGGCTATCCGGACTTCTAGTTGCTGGTAGGTTGTGACCGTGTTCGGGATACTGTATCACCACACGGGATGGGATAGAAAAATTTCCATAATTGAGAAATTTGCAAATATTCCCCATGATCCCAAGGATCTTCTAAGAGATCCGCCAGCTCATAGCAAGGATCGCCGATTTCCCAATCGCCGATCTACATGGGTAAATTGCAAAGTGGCTCATAATACTACCCTGAGGCCAGAGTCGCCTATTTAGACCCCTAAATCGCCGATCCAGGGTAAAACACACTATCTTTCGAGGGAGAGTATCACGAACTCTCCTCGACACTTCTGTCGCTACGCCCAGAAGACGTCACATACTATCTCTCGGGGAGAGAGTATCACGAAATCTCCTCGACACTTCTGTCGTTCCGGTCGGAAGTTGTCACATATTTGGAGGGAGTTTCACAAACTCTCTCCGACAGTTCTATTGCTTTGGCCATAAGTTGTCACTTTTTGTGCAGTTACTCAGGGGGGAGTCACACGAACTCTCCCCGACACTTCTGTCGCTCCGACCGAAAGTTGTCAAATGTGAGAACGGTAACTCTATCGCTTTGGCCAGATTTACCGAGGATTCATTCGAGCAAAGGAAGGATATCGTGAGAGGTAAAATCGCGAGGTAAGTTAAATTGGTCAATAAAATATGTGTTTTAGACTAATTTAGTTGTTTTGCAGGATGTTTTCTTTTTTGCAGGTATCATTCTGTCGCTTTGGCAAGAATCAGATCTATTTTGTCATTTTGGCCTTAATAGATCAAGGGTCATTTTTTCGCTTCGGCCTTAATGATCCTAACCCATCATTCATCTTTTTGCATTGATGGGTTAAGCGCTATTGTAGACATAAAAGTCGCACTTGATCATAGTTGGATTATAAATTTTAGTTCTATCGCTTTGGCTAAAACTAGATTCTATCGCTTTGGCCAGAATCATGTCTATTTTGTCGTTTTGGCCTTAATGGACCAAAAATTATTTTGTCGTTTCGGCCTTAATAATTCTCTCCCATCTTATCGCTTCGGCCTTGATGCACAACAAAAGTCACTCTTAATCAGGGTTGGACTATAAATACGTAGTTATGTAGCCTAGAACTAGATTTTGTCGCTTTGGACAGAATCAGGTCTATTTTGTCACTTTGGCCTTAATGGATCAAGAATCATTGTGTCGTTGTGGCCTCAATGATTCTATCTCATCTTGTCACTTTGGCCTTGATGTGGATCATGCACAACCTTGCTTTGGGGGGGATACTGGCGATACGCGCATTTTTCTTGTGCTCTCTTCAGGGGGGAGTACTAGTGAGACATGTCTGAGTACGTCAGTCACTCCCAGCAACGCCTTTCAATAAGGACTAGGGTTCCGTCACTATATACCAGACCCCCAGAAGGCTCCCACGGTGCGGAACAAAGCTCATCGTCAAATCGCCAAGTTAACCCGTAAATCGCTGGTTGGGCTACTAAATCGCTGAGTTTAGTGGTAAATCGTCGAGTTGAGGCCGAGATAGTCAGTATTGGTAGACTGCAGATCTCACCCCTTAGAGGTTGCCGAGTTTGCCACTAAATAGGCGATTCCCTACCAGAATCGCCGATTTACGAACGTTACTTGTCGCCTGCCTGTGTCATAATGGCCCATTAATGCGCTCCGTTATGGCAATAGGCACGATGCTCTCCGCGGATTATGCCCCCACGGACCCTATAAAAGGGGTCCCAAGGGGTCATTCCAAGGCATCAGACAACTTCCACCACAACTAGAGAATTTACAGAGAGAATCGCCGATTCCCATACCAGAATCGCCTATTCTCCTCCTACAGGATTTGACGTAGAGCGCACGTCGTGGACTCCAGAGCCTCCGGCATCACCTCGCACCACTGCGAGCCCTAGTAGCATATTCCGTGCTTCATCACTAACTATATAGGAGAAGGTCGATGGAGGTGGAAACAATTCTATCACCCCCACCATATTTTATATATTTCTAAAGAAGAAGGTCGATGGACTAACTATCCTTCATTTCATTTAATGAAAAATATTTAATATTTGCAAAAAAAATTGGTCGCCTTTATTTTAGAGAGCAATAGATGGCCGTCATATATTTTATCACAAAAGAAAAGAAGACCAACATAGTCGATCGCCTTTACTTCAAATTATGTGATCAAATAGATGATCGTCATGTATTTTAGGGCCATTCATCAATAGCTACTAGTTTTTTGCTAACCAAAGAAGCGACCAAATAGTTGGTACACCAACTTATTACATGTTGTTCGTTGAATCGTTTTTTTCTTTCAGTGTATTAGGACAATCAATATACAATGAAATTAAATTATGTCTAGAAAATCAATATACAAGAAAATTAAAACAACAAAATAAACTTCAAAATTCAGAAATGGAAAAAAGACTAAAATTATTAAATTTGAAAACAATCTCGCTCAGCTTTTGCCATTAGTATCAAGATTAATCCCACTATTAACCTTGGATTCTGAAATATACATTAGATAGTTACATAACTAATCATACACAGTTATATATTGACACTAATCATGATAAAAGTAAAACACAGAGATCAATATTAACAAGAGAGGAATATACAAAATGCTCAAGAAATCTCATGGATTCTTAAGATTCAAGAGGTCTGGACTCTGGAGTTCAAGTTATCAGAGTAAGGAACAAAATTGACAAATTCAATTGAATGGCTATCAAAATTTAATGCAATTGTGATAGGATTTTTGCTACATATATACACAAATTCAAGTATTCAACTATAATTATTGTTCATTGATGGTGTGCGGGCTCGCGCTAAGGGGCTCACACACACAACTCTCTAGTATTCTTTCTTGATAACTCTCAACCCCTTTCCCTGTTGGACCAGGGGAGGTATTTATAGGACATCTTCTTGGACCTTCTGGACCTTCTGGTCTGTTCGGTCCATGGTCCGTCTGGAAGGGCCTTGGTACCAGCAGTACTCCCCCCCGGGCCCGCTCAACTACATTCTTTATGATGCTTCGTTGTTCGTGCCCCCTTCCCCCTTTTTATCCATAAATAATTGTCTATGTGAGTTTCCCTCTTCATTCTGTAATTATCTTCCAATGAGCGCCCAAGACCTTCTGGAAGAATTTAGCTGCGAGGTGAAATTCCAGCATGCTACGTGGACTGAGTGTCTGCTACTGCCCGTCGGCACCTTTCATACCGTTGCCGTGTCGGAGAGTTAGCATCTCAACTCTGTCCTGGTAGATATCCATCGCCGCCTTGCCCAGCTCCGCCAGTCTGACGTGCCCTCCTCTTTCGGCGTGCCTGTTGCTTATGTCGCTGCTGCTGTTACTGGCGTTATGACCTCGAGCTTCTGCTGTTCTCTGCCTAGTGCGCCTGCCACCGCTCCGATCGGGGGAACTGGCCGTCGTCGGCACTTGCGCGGTCATCGTGGCTCTCGTGGGTCCTCGTCCATTCCATCTAACGATTTGCGGCACTTTTTGTCGGGGTCGTCGAAGTCAGGCCGTTAGGCTCGCGTTCGTACCGGATGCACGGACCGTTTTCGGGCGAACCTTCACCCGTTACCAGACATCTGCGGGTGGTGTCTCACCTATTCCCAGGTCTCTGCGGGTGCGTCGTTCAGGGATAACTTCCTCCTCTACCTCCTTGGTATAAAATTACCTGGAAGGGAATTCGTGTGGTGCTCCCCGATTCGCTCCCGTCATTCTTCTTTTCTTTAGTGCACGTTTAGCTTTCGATGACATTTTGTAACTTATGACATGTGCTTGTGGCTTTTGTTGTAACTTTTATAGCGCCTCCGGGCTTGTAATGAATTTTCTGGATAATTTATTTCGGACATTTCGACATATTAATTTTGAACGATTTTTTTCTTTCGTGTACGTGTTCGTGCAGGTTATTGTCCCACGACGCCCGTTGTCGATGTGGCTCGGATCCTACTTGAACTTCGCTCCTCCGCTGACCTTCCTTCGAATCCCCCCGACGTCATTCGGCCTTCGGGCGACACCCTTTCGGCCCCGTGTCCTCTTCCCGTCTGCCCGGGAATGTCCGGCTCCGAATCTGGTTCCCCTGTTGGATCGTCGCCCGAAGCAACTTCGGTTGACGCTCTTTTTGCCCGACCGACAGGCGAGTTCGAAGCTCCTTCGAGTCCTGTCGCCCGATTCTCCAGGTGGCCTGGGAACGCATCGGACGTGACCTCGAGGCCCCGTCGTTCGTGCCGCATCTCCTCGTTTTCCCTATTTTCGGATGCACTGGGTTGTGGGCCTTACAGTACTTTAATGGGCCGCTCTTCCGGGACTCCATGTCTTGGGGCACCTAGGTACTCACGACGCTTCATCTTCCAAGCCTTAGACTTTATAAATACCACTACCTTCTCTTCGTTTCCCACTACTTACTTTCCTTTCTACCCTTGCACTCCTACCTCTTAACTCCCGACGATCACTCTCCAGGTCCGCTATGGCTGAACCCCACACTCCTGTTGCATCGCCGATCGACGATGTCCAAAATGTCCTCTTCGATGTGTTCTCCCCCGTGGCGGATAGCAAGAACCCCCTTTCCAAGGCTACCTCGACAATGTGCCTCGAAACTTTGAGGGTTTTGTATACCTACAAGGATACGCTAAAGTACAAGCTCCCCGGGAAGCTTGTTGCCTCGCATCCACCTCCTGGTTATGTCGCCATCTACATTCCCTACGTCGATACCCGACTGACGCTTCTGTTTTCCACATTCTTCCAGGCGGTCTTCAACCACTGTCAACTATCGCTCTCCCAGTTTCCGCCGGCTACCGTGGATTGCATCCTCACATTCGAGACCCTCTGCGAGGAGTGCGACATTGTGCCCACCGTATACTTGTTCCTCTATTGGTTCCATATTCCTTCCGATGAGCACAGATCGGAACTGGAAGACGGTTGAAGTTCTAATCCGAAAGGCCCCAGGGATTGACAGACTGACGGTTGAAGTTCTAATCCACCATTGGAATACAGTAGGGCAAGACATTGTAAATGCGATAATTCATTTTATTTTAAATAGAAGGATGCTACGTTCACTAAATCTGGCACTAATAACACTAATCCCAAAGAATACGACACCCTCTACATTAGCCGATTATAGACCTATTTCCTATCTTGGAGTGGTATATAAAGTGTTCTCGAAGGTGTTGGCAGCAAGGCTAATGACGGTAATACCTGGTCTAATTGCAAAAAATCAAACGACATTCATAAAGGGTAGGCGTATTAGCGACGAAATCGGATTAGTGAAAGAATTTGTTCATGGGTTCAATAACAAGAATACATCCCATAGAGCTTGCATAACCATAGACTTTTCAAAGACTTTTGATACATTAAGGTGGGATGCGATTGACAAAATGTTGAATCTAGTGGGAATTGACTCCAACTTTAGAGAGATGATAATGAGTTGTGTATCCACTTCATTATTGTCAGCACTGGTAGAGGGATCACCAACGGAAGTCATTCGCCCAAAGAGGGGAGTTAGGCAAGGTGACCCACTATCACCTCTTCTTTTTGTGCTAGTGCTTGACTACCTATCAAGGCTGGTATCACAAGCAGTAGCTGATTGGGAATTGGAATTATATACTTCGGGAGGTATACTGAAAGAAAGTCATCTAGCCTTTGCAGACAATGTCGTTTTTTTCTGTCGAGCATCGACGAAAACCTTAACCAAATTGAATGACATACTAGGGAAATTCTCATCTTTCTCGGGACTCCAAATTAATAAGGAAAAGAGCTCAGTAGTTTGCGATTCTAGCTGCGATACTAGAATTTCAACAAAAACAGCTACCGCTAAAATACCTGAGAGTACCACTCACCGGAAAGTCCATCTCAAACAGGAATTATGATCCTTTGATAGCGGATCTAAATGACATTCTAACAAGATAGAGCAAAAAGAAACTATCGTACATGGGAAGAGTACAATTAGTGGATTGGGTCTTCCAAGGAAAATTTGGATATTTGATGCAAACTAGTACAGTTTCGTTGGTTATAATCCAAACAATAAAGTCCCTTGCCTATAGGTTCATATGGGGGGCACAGAAGAAAGTCGCTTGGTCAATGATGATTAAACCTCGACCCGAAGGTGGCATGGGGGTAAAGGACTTCAAAACTACTCAAATGGCCGTAACAGTGGACAAACTATGCAAGTTGTGGACGGACGAGAGCATATGGGGAGATTGGATGAACAAAAGATACATCAAAGGAAAAGCCTTAAATAATATCTCGAGACGCTAAAATGAATCGGCCACATGGAGGGAGGTCTTGCGACAACGTGAAAACATAAACAAATGCGTGGATTGTACATCAAACCGAACAATTCAGTGGAAGGGGAATGGTAGCTGATGAAGCACGTATTCTGCTACCAGGGGGCTCGCGGGGTTGCGAGAAGGGCCGGAGGCTTTCGGGTCCACGACGCGCGCTCTACGTCAAATACCTACAGAGAGGAGGGGAATCGATGACTCAGTGTGGGAGTCGGCGATTCGGGCTCCTAGGTATGCTCTGGTTGGAGTGTGTATCAAATGAGAGTGAGGAGTGGAAGATGAGAATGAGGACCCCCCAAGAGCTCCTTTTATAAGGTCTTTGGGGCATTTCTCATTCAATGTTCCTGGGGCCCATGCCATTATGGCGCCCGTTTAATGGTGTCATAATGACGTGGGCCAAGTCAAGTAACGCTTGGGAATCGGCGACTCAGGTATGGGAGTCGTCGATTCAAGGTGTAGTCAGCGAGTCCTCAGGAGCCAGGTCGTGAGTCTACCAGAACTCACTACCCTGGTCCGGAATCGTCGACTCACCTCTGGAATCGGCGACTTGGTAGTCCCAATCGTCGATTCCCAGTGTTTACTTGAGTACTTGACGTGGATACTTGCCCGCAACCGTGGAGCTCTCCGGGGGTCCGGCATAAAGCGACGGAACCCTAGTCCTTGTTGAAGGGCGTTGTTGGGAGTGACTGACGTAATCAAGCATGTCTCACCAGTACTCCCCCCTGAAAAGAGCACAAGAAACATGCGTGTATCGCCAGTAGCCGGCCATTATTAGCAAATGTAGTAGATACGCTAAGGGGGACAAACCCGAAGAATGATCTAGCGATAAGTATGTGGTCATCAGGTGTACACAAAATCTCCTTGAACATGTGGAGAATACGGAGGGGCAGCATAGCAACAAGAGATAGACTGAGACGTAGAGGAATGAATGTGGCAGAAGATTGTGTATTATGTGGTGAAGAACCTTAGACAATATCGTATGTTTTTTTCAAATGCAGGTTCGCGAGGTGGATACTAAAGGATGGCTTTGATGCAGTGGGTGGATTGGTGAATACACAAGACATTAGGGATTTTGAAGCCATGACTCATGAAATTGAAAAAATCACTCCTGGATCAAAGTGCTGGGGATTGCATTGGACAATGCTTAGTTTCATATTGTTTTATATATGGAAGGAGCGAAACCAACGTCACCATGGAAGAATCTCAACCTCGTAGGAAATGATCGTAAGGGAATGCAGCAGATCGACGGAAATCGGTTTCAAGGAGCACAAATTCAAAAAGCCACACAAGAGAAACGCGGAAGAGAGGTCATTGCACCAATGGGATGTTCTTCAGTTGCTGATCCACAACAGGGTGGAAGAAGGAAGTTAAGATTGATTAACTGTCGGGTAAACCCGTCTCTTTAGATAGAGAATAAGTAGAGAGTAAGTATGATTATATTTAAATCAATTATTTTTGTGTGTTTGAACTTCTAGGTAAACCTTAATTTTTTCTCTTAATATATAAAAAATTATCATTACCACTTATGCAAAAACAAAAAAACAAAAAAGTTTTACTACCCAAACTTTTTTTTAACTGATTTACAAAAAATTATCATTACACATCACTCAAAATAATGAACGGTCCTCCATTTATCTCGCAAATCAGTCTTATCGAACGATCCATACTCACCAAGCGTTCTTATAGTCTTACCAAACAATATATAGGAAGTGTTCTCATTTTTTATAATAGTGACGAATTAGCAAAAACTTATTTCAAACCATCGCTATTTTCAAACACTATATCAAAAATCCTTCTTTATAAAATCAGTTTTTCATTGTATATCAAATTAGAACATAAACAAAATTTGATAAATATATCATTGTATATCAAATAAAATCTTAAATAAGATTTAGTAAATCATTGTAAATCAAATAAGATTTTATCTTAATTAAGATCGATTTAGCTAATCATTTATTAATCATGGATAGGGTATTTGATACACATGTTTTACATGGATGAGCTTGGGTTTGAATTGTTTAAGAGAGCTTAAGCATTATATAAACTCAATTTTATACTTTAAAGGTTTGGTCAATATAAACATCATGATCTTTGACTATTAATATTGACTTTATAATTAGGGTTATATACTTTGATGGTGTGTGGGCTCGCTTAAAGGGACTCACACACATAACTCTCTAGTATTACTTTTACTAATAATCGCTCCCCTACCTGTTGAGCCAGGAGAAATATTTATAGGACATCTCCCTGGGCCTCTTGTGCCCAATTGTCTGTTCGGCTTATGATCCGTATGGACGGGCCCTGGTAACAACATACTTATATGATAGTCATTTTATTAACCCTAAATCATTTCATGCATGATAGTCATCTACCAAAGTTATATACTTTCACAATACCCTTCACGTTTCCAGATTCATGAAATTTTTTGGTCCAACCCCAGCAAATTTTTTGGAAAGGAGTTGGCGAGAACCTGTGGGAGCTGTGGCGTGAAGAAGAGCTAAATCCAGAGAATCCTCAATATATATAACTGAAACGTTAGGGATTTCCTTCCCGTTTGGACTAAAGTGTACTATAGTTGGTCGAATTGGCTTGGTAGAAGTAGGGTTGCAAACGAGTCGAGCTTTGCAGTAATTGCTTGAACTTAAACTCGACTCGAAAAGGAATTTATGAACTCGAACCCGAAGTCTATAATGTTGTCGCTTATAATCCAAATCCATATCATTGTTGTCATTGCACTGTCAATCGGAGTTGCTTAATCCTAACTCTAATCCTAACTCTAACCCTAACTACCAAACCAGTAATATCAAGATAAGTTCATCATGTTAACTTAATTAGATCCGGTTACTGTTTGATTATTTTAATTTATCTATATTAATATGTTATGTAGTGAATCAGTGTGCTCAAGCATGACAGTTGAGTTGAGGTTCAAAACCAACATCAACATCTGCTATCCAAGATCCACCAAACAGAAATTCATTTACAGTGAATTGCGATGCATCAGATGAAGACATGACCGGGTTGTATCCATTCCACCCCACTCTTCCGGCAGTGTCAGCTCCGGGTCCGGCATTTTCATATTCTCCATAGTACAAAGTGTCCAGAGCAAAGTTCCCATCCCATGGAAGCCATCCTTCCGGTGCGATCAAACTATCAAGGTTGCACTCCATGAACACAGTCCTCGAATACTCCTTCCACGGCCTGCCAAGATATGTCTGGAACGAACCTTGGACTGGTTGCAGATCTGGTGCGGCAGTGACCGTCGAGCATTGGATGGAAATACCTGTGTTCTCATTTACGTTTTCCCGACCTTGAGCCGTTATCGTGTTCTTTTGACGATCCATGGGTCTTCTTACGTAGATATTACTGTTCTGAATCACGACGGAGGCATCCCCGAAGATGAAATCTACTGTTCCGTAGATGTCGCATGAGCTGTAGAATTGTTTCATGGAATGCACGTAAAGTGTGTCTTGATATCCCTTGAAGCTGCACTGGTAGAAGACGGACTTTTCGGAACTAGACCGGAATGCCACGGCCTGTTGCTTTTCCGGTCCGGCGGTGTTCTCGAATGTCATGTATTTCGCAATGAACCCCTCACCGTCTGCTACTGCAAAATTGAAATAAAAAACTATACTGTCAGACTCTAATCCGATCTAAACTAAACTAATCTAAGCTGTCTGATCAAATTCATACCAACTGTGGCAGAATTAAAAGTGGTGGCACCGTCAACAACGTTTCTACTTCCGGTTACAACAGTCCGATCAATGCCATCTCCAACGAACATAAGGTTGGTCATAATATTCGTGATCTCCACATTCTCGGAGTAAACTCCTTCCTTGATATAGACAACAAATCTCCCACCGCCTTCTCTTTTCTCTACAGAGGCTGTCAAAGCTTCCGTGATTGTCATGAAATTTCCAGAACCATCTTTCGCAACAACAAGATCGGCATTCACAGATTTGGATCTAAGAAGTCTTCGATCGCCAATGTCTAACCATTCCGGGAACATACGATCATCATCGTGATTATTCTTCAGCTTCTGCGGCATGCTTGCCTTGTTGATAGCCAGCAAGTTACTGATAAATTTCTTTGTGTCAACTGAACTGATATTCAAAGCAATGGCCGGAACCGAGATATTGAAATCGGAGAAGCCATTGGTGCAGGTGCGGTGATTGATACTGATCCTACTCAACCATGTCTGAGTGTTCTCGTTGGATGGATACCTAAGTGAGTTTTCAAGATACTCCATGCTTTGATTGGAAAGTGCAAGACAATCTTCCCATGCGGATTTTGTGCGGCGATCAAAGTCGTCGGCGTTGATGGACGATGCAGCCAAAATTGCTTGTCTTAAGTTTGAGATCGCTCCGCGCAAATTCGACTCCCGGAATCCAACTTTAGAGAGATCGAGGGTATTGTTTTTGGCAAGAGAATGACAAACAGATGGATATGGAAGTTCATCACATGAGGTAATCGGAACACGTTCATCACCGCCGGCTTAACCGACATAGGAAGGAGGAGAATACTGAAAATACAGTAAAGTACAACTTTAGCCATTGATTTAAAAGATTGTTTAAATTACTCAAAAATATTATTCATTCACAAATTTCAATTCCGTCTATTTAAGAGATAATTGTTTAAATAAATATTAAATATTATAGATATTTATAATTTTCCCATATCATATTTTTTATTATTTAAAATGATTAATCTAATTTTTTGGGATATTCCTTCTTATTCATAATTTGAAATTACTAACAAGACAATGTATAAATTATAATAGTTATCTTATCCGTACATTTTACAGTTCATCAAGATTTCCTCCCTCAATGACTTACTAGTGTTTTCTTCATTGCAGCTTCTATTGTTTCTTGATTAAATTGGATTGATTCAGAATGTTTTTTAAAATTAAAGTAAGTTCTTATAACTGGGCCAATCGATCTTAGCACTACCAGATTTCAATATACCATTTTCTTCATTGCAGCTAATATATGATAAATGCGTCACCGAAAATGGAGCAGTGTTGATACAAGACAGACACCCGATGGCTTATTATAG
>LFYR01001467.1:602-31009 GCA_001185155.1 Zostera marina | reverse complement strand
TATAACTGAGCCAATCGATCTTAGCACTTCCAGATTTCAATATACTATTTTCTTCATTGCAGCTAATATATGAGAAATGCGTCACCGGAATTGGGGCAGTGTTGATACAAGACAGACACCCGATGGCTTATTATAGTGAGAATCAAACTCATCGACAGTCGGAGAGCGTGGAAAACTTACGAACACAAACCCAGGGCCGCTCTTGTTTCGGCCACATAGCTCGCCATTGAGTCTTCCTTGGATATGACGTCCCCTCTAACTTGGTTAGCTACCAGCCGGGAGTCTGTGTGAAAGTGCACCCTGGACGCGCCTAAAGCGTGTGTTAGCCTGACTCCCGATAGGAGGGCTTCGTACTCCGCTGTATTATTGGTCGCTCGGAACTCGAAATGGATCGAATACTCGATCTTTTCCCCCGCCGGGGTTTTTACCACGACCCCCGCGCCGCAACCTGTGTTGCTGGACGACCCGTCCACATAGGCCGTCCACCACTGCTCGTCCGTCTTCTCGCCTTCCCTCGGAGTTAGTTCGGCCATGAAGTCCGCCACAGCTTGCCCTTTAACCGCCCTTGCCGGCACGATAACCAGGTGGAATTCGCTAAGTTCCATGGCCCATTTGGTCAATCTTCCCGATACATCCGGCTTTTGCAGCAACTGGAGCAGCGTTTAGGCCGTTGGGATTGTGACAGTGTGGGCGTGAAAGTATGGTTTCGACCTTCGGACTGCCGAGACCACCGCTAGGGCCAGTCTTTCGATTTCCGGATACCTCTCCTCCGCTCCTATCAGCGACCGGGAGTGGGAATACACCGGCCTTTGCACGCTATCCGCCTCCGAGATCTGGACTGTGCTGATGGTCGCGTCCGAGCATGCTACGTACATGGTAAGTGGTTCCTCCATTGTTGGGGGGCGGAGCGTTGGCAGGCTCGAAAGCTGGAGCTTGAGTTCTCTGAAGGCCGTCTCGCATTCGTCCGACCATACTACCCTGGGTCCTGGGTTCCTCAACAGTTGGAAAAATGGTCGTAAGCGGTCCGCCGTTCTCGGCAGGAACCTGCTTAACGCCGTCACCCTTCCGTTCAACTTCTGGACTTCTTTCAGCGTCCGTGGAGGGTTCATGGCCATAACGGCCTCGACCTTTTCCCCTCTTGGCTTGATCCCCTCGGGCGTGATTCAGAAGCCCAAAAAGTGCCCCTCCTTGACCCCGAACGCGCACTTTTTTGCCATTAGCTTGAGCCCTGCTTTCCTGACGCTGGCGAAGGTCTCCTCTAAGTCGGCTATGTGCGTTCTGGTCTCCTTCGACCGGACAAGTATGTCGTCCACGTACACCTCCGCGTTCTTGCCTATCTGCGCCTCGAACACCTTGTCCATTAGCCTCTGGAACGTCGCCCCGGCGTTGCGCAGGCCAAAAGGCATCACTTTAAAACAGAATGTGCCCATCTCTGTGATGAACGACGTCTTCTCCTCGTCCTCCCTTGCCATAGGCACTTGGTTGTACCCCGAGTGCGCGTCCATGAAACTCAGCATTTACCACCCGGAGCTCTGGTCCACCAACCGGTCTACCGACGGAAGCGGGTAGCTATCCTTGGGGCATGTTTTGTTGAGGTTGGTGAAGTCGACGCACATCCTCCACCCCGAATCAGCCTTTCTCACCATTACCACGTTGGACAGCCAGGCGGGGTAACGCACTGGGCGAATGAAGCCCGCTTGGAGGAGCTTCTTGACCTCCGTCTCCGCCGCCTCCCTTTTTTCTGCCCTTAGCGGGCGCAGCTTTTGCCTGACGGGGTGGGCGCTCGGGGCTACCGCGAGCTTATGTTCTGCCAGCGACCTAGGCACGCCGCTCAACTCCCCCAGCTCGTCCGCAAACAGGTCCTCGTTCCTCCTGAGGAGCTGCTCTAGCTCCCCCTTGAGGTCCTGCGGGAGGTCCTTCCTACCCGTACCTCGCTCCGACTGAGGCTCATTTGGGTCGTGTGGGACTCTGGCGCTGGCCCCGTGACGCGATCCCGCATCGAATGCGGTAGGCCTTCGTCTGACGTCATCACTTCGCCAACCGAATTGAAGTAGCACTCGCGCGCCTTCTTCTGGGACCCCTTGACTGTCACTCCCCTTTCGGTTGGGAGCATAAGGCAGTGGTGGAGCGACGACATTACTGCCTGGAAAGCATGCAGCGCCGCTCTTCCTAGGATGACATTGTATCCGGACGTGAAGTTTACGACTGTGAACATGACTTCGACTTTCCTCGCTTGAGCGTGCCGGCCCAAAGTGATCGGGATGGATATTGTTCCCGCCACCGGGACTTCTGATTGCCCGAAACCTCTGATGGGGGCCTGGCATGGGAATAGGTCCGTGCGGGCCAGGCCGAGGTCGACAAAGGCGTTCCAGTACAGCACATCTACGGACGCACCTGTGTCCACCAGGACCCTGTGCAGTCGTACGCTGGACTTGTCCCCCCTTTGGAAGATGGGGGTTATAACTAGGGGGTCGTCGTGGGGCGTGGTGACGTCCTTCATGTCGTCCTCCGTGAACGAGATCTCCATGTTCGACTGTCCTTGCTTGAGCGTGTCGGCCCAAGGTGACCGGGATGGATATTGTTCCCGCCACCGGAACTTCTGCCTGTCCGAATCCTCTGATGGGGGCCCGGCATGGGAGAAGGTCCGCGCGGGCCAAGCCGAGGTCGATGAAGACGTTCTAGTACAGTACATCTATAGACGCCCCTGTGTCCACCAGGACCCTGTGTAGGCGTACATTGGACTTGTCCCCCCTTTGGAAGATGTGGGTTATGACTAAAGGGTCGTCATGGGGCGTAGTGACATCCTTCATATCGTCCTCCGTGAACGAGATCTTCATGTTCGTTCACGGGCGCTTCGCCCTGTTCGTATCGTCGCCCCTCGAAGCCCCCCCTCCCGCGATGGTGAGGATATCACCTATTGCTTCGTCCGCCGGTTCTTGTTTCGGCGCTTGGTGCCCTGTAGGTGTGATCGTCGGACGTCTTGCTATCGGGGCGGGGGGGGGTCCGGTGGCGGGCTTCATTTTGTTCAGTACCCTTGCCAGGTTTAGGCATTCGGCTGTCGTGTGACCGTTGTCCTCGTGGTATTCGCAAAATATGTGGGTGTCCCTGAACGCCGCTGTGTCCTTCCTCATCGGCCTTGGCGGGGGTAGGGTTCCCGTTCCGCTCAGCGTGAGGAAGACCTTCCTTTGATTCGCCGCCGGGGTAGGGCCTGCTTCCCTTCGCCCCACCCCTGCGGGGATGCCTGTCCTGTACGTGGCTGCCTGTGGGGCCACCGGGGGCTTGGTCTGCGGCTGTTGCTGCTGGGGTTGGCTCTGCTGTTGCCCCCCCCCGTGCCTGCGGAGGTGCCTTCCCCCTCTATTGCCGCCTGCACTCCTGGATCTTTGCGCCCAGGTAGTCTTCCATGTTGCATTCTTCGTGGGATCTTTCCATGGCTTCGGCGAAGGTGCTCGGCGACTTTCGCACTAGGTCCCCCGCAAAGTAGGTGGGTCAGAGGCTATTCGTGAGGGCGTATAGCACCACCTCTTCCGAGATTCCCTTGATCTTCTGCACCTCGCTCGCGAACCGATCCATGTACGTGCGTGTGCTCTCCGACTCTCCTTGCCCGATGGCACTAAGGGTAGCTTTGATTTTTGGTCTTCTTCGACGGTGCGCGAAGGCCGCCCGGAACACCGCCACCAGGCCCTCATAGGTATGCACGGACCCTGCCGGCAGCGTCTTGTACCAAGCTATCACGTCGCCCGTCAAGGCTCTGCAGAACATCCAGCACCAGATGTCCTTTCTGCTCGTCCTGTCCTCCATGTTAGTCTTGAACGAGTGCAGGTGATCCTCCGGGTCCGTGTCTCTTACTAGGACAACATCAATCAAGAGCATAGTAATGGACAAGGTAGAAGAAATAAAAGAAATCCAAGATTGGGTCCGTAATCAATTAGAAGTTAATACGGCAGAATACAAAGAACAGATGGATAGGAAAAGAAGAGAAGCTATAGATAAATTGATGTCAAATATCATTTGCGTCATATAATCTGTGGTGGATTTTCGCCACCAGTGATAGTTTTTGGTAGGAAATGAAAAAAAAGAATAGATGACGGATTATTAATGGCGTTTCAGACATTTTTCTGACAAATCTCCTCCTGTGGAAAAAAGAATAGATGACGGACTTTTCAAGGTGGATTTCCGTCACAAATGACTTTTAGTGACGGAAATCCACCGTTATAAGTCGTCATACAATATATTTTTTCTTGTAGTGAAGTAATCATTAAAGAGGGGGAAGATGTGATGGTACATTTAAGGAAAAAACGTTTTCCGACGTGAGGATACTCGAAATTTAGGGATCGCAACTATGGTCCTTGCCAGGAAGATAAATAACATTGCATGTGGTCGAACTCCCGCAAGAATTCAACATGTACAATACTGTTAATGTATCTGATTTACGAAAGTATTATCCGCCTGAGGATTGCGAGGACGAACATTGCAAAGAAGGGACCGCCTGATGTAGACTCCGATACTGATTCTATTACAGAAGTGGAGGCCAAGTCTGTTAAGGAAGTCATTAGACCTTTAGAGCCGAAACTGGTGGAATCTTCACAAGTGACTATAAATAGGACCGGACTGCAACCGGAATGAGGAACGAGATTTATTCCTTTCAGGTACTGTACCATGAATCCTCTTCGTTTTTTCTTCTTCTTCCTCTTTCAGGTGGATTTCAGATATCTCGGTGGGTGGATTCCTATCGCATCACCCAACTGTTGGATCGTGATCCGAGACTATAAGGGGGGATAATAGCCTCTTTTCGATTTATACATGTTGATTGCTGAATTACCTGTAAACACTTAAGATACAAATGGTTGAACAATAATAGTATTATAACTTTTTAGATTATCTTATAATTATTACTCTTCAAAGCTTACTACAGTATATGAATACTGAGTCAAATTATTTGATAGTGTTGTAAATAACTATAGTGTATGAACACTAAGTTGTATTGCAACCACAAATTATATTATGGAGTAAATGACCAGATAACTGGATATATTTGATAAGCAAATTATAGAGTAAATGACCAGATAACTGGATATATATATATATTCGATAAGTAAATGCTTGAAAGGATTTAAGACAAATGATATAACCTCAGATGACCAGATAACTGGATAAGGGATCTGCGTAAAGTAGTCAACCTCTGTTTTGACCAGATGACTGAAAGAGGGATCTTTTTTTAATTTAGTGTTGTTTTAGTTGTTTTAGTTGTTTTTATAAGAAAGATAAAACTAATGTTAACAAAGAACAACACAAGAGGATTTATA
Source organism: Zostera marina (assembly GCA_001185155.1). Lineage (NCBI taxonomy): Eukaryota > Viridiplantae > Streptophyta > Magnoliopsida > Alismatales > Zosteraceae > Zostera > Zostera marina. Next base: position 25,706 of record LFYR01001467.1, on the reverse strand, counting down.
TTGGTTCACTCAAACAAGGGCTAATCCAGTCCCGATCAACTGTCAGAATTCACTAGCCTAATGGCAAAACCTTAGAGTATCAAAGAAACTCTTAAAAACCTTTCTAAGCTTTAAGGCTAACTTCGCTTAGGAACCAGTCTTTTACGAGTAGACTCACACCTTAGAGTATCAAGGAAACTCTTAAGAACCTCAAACTTTTAAAGGTGCGTTAGTACCTTAGAGTATCAAAGAACTCTTAAAAATCTCTCTAAGCTTTAAGGCTAACTTCACTTAGTAACCAGTCTTTTACGGGTAGACTCACACCTTAGATGATCAAAGGAACTCTTAAGAATCTCTAACTTTTACGGACAAGTCAGAACCTTAAAGTATCAAAGAACTCGTAAAAACCTAGAAATCTTTCAAGGTAGATTCGACCTAAGAGTTTTTTCAGAAACTCTATAAAACAAACTAAAGCATTATGGTTGAGCTCAAAAACCTTCTCTCACACTTTGGTGATATTGAGATAACCCTCTCAACCAAAGTGGACACACACAAGAGGTGATTAGAGAAGTGAAATATTTAAGCAAACAACACTTCTTACTTGTGAAGATGAACAAGAAGATTAGAAGAAGAAGTTGAAGAGCTTTTGAAGCTTTTGGAAAGCTAGGACACTTGAGCACTTGGAAGCTTGGAGGCAAAAGCGTGTGATCAAATGTGGAGTGAAAAATTCTTTGATTGCTTGTAGTGTGGTGAGTGAAAATGAGGGGTATACCCTTCTATTTATAGCCATGACTACTCAATGTCCACCCTTGGATCTTCAATGGATGGCTCCTTGATTTCTCACATAAATTCAAGCTTTGTCTTTGATCTTATCTTGAATAGTGTTTTCTTGGATAGTGTTTGTTGAAGAATCTTATCTTTGGAGAAATTCAAACTTGAATAGTGTTTTGTCCCCTTGGAATATTATACCTTGAATAAAGTGTCAAAAGATAATAATAATAATATTTAAGGTAAAAATGCAATTATTTCAATTTGACTTTTAACTTTGAATTAAACTTTTGACTCACATGATTAACTAATTGATTGAAGTTAGGTTTAATTATCGATTGACTTATTTAACACTTATAGATTAATAGTGTAATTAGGGTTTAAATTGACATGGTTAAAATATAATCTTATGTCGACAATTTTGATTTTACATTCTCCCCTTTTGTCGATGGCATATATGTTTTAATTCATGTCTAGTCAATATTCTAGTTTACCCTTATGAGCATGCTGCCCCTGAATTATTGACCCATAATATTTAATTTAAAAGCAGTGGATCATGCATGATTTCTCCCTCTTAAAACAATAAGGTATCGACAAAGTTAAAATAGATACCTGTGAAGTATCTCCCCCTTAATGATAGGACATATCTAATTTGTGGAGAAAATAAAACTTCATACCTTATTGAGCTTTGATCACAAATTCGATTTGTGTGGTTAACCAAATGTGACTTCTTGCTTATAAAAGTGTTAGTCAATCATATAGGAAAAATAACATGTAATTTTTGCTCATTGATAAATATTAGATTGGAGCCAATTTTGATATACATTTATAAGGCAAGTATAATATGATAATTTAAATTGCCTTGTGTTAAGATCATGCAATGAATAATAATAATCCATGTGTGTTATGGATAAAAATTGATTTTAACATGTATGGATTAAAGATTTTATAGTGTTATAATCCATATGATTAGTGACCTATAAATAAGCATGTATATTTATTCACTAAATTTCAAAACTTCGAAAAATATTATTTAAGCATTTGAAGTTTTGTTGATTTTCATGTTTTAGTGAATCATGATATTTGTATGATTTGTGTATGATATTCACTAAATTACTTTAAGAAGAATTGAGCTTCAAAATTTTAAAATCTATGTCTTAGTGACAAACATATAATCATGTAAATATTCACAAGTTTAAAAGATTTTAAAATTTTCATTTCAGTCCTTAAAGTCTTAGTAATAAAACTTCACTTAAAAAATTTCATATAAGCCCTTTGAAGTTATGATAAATACTTAGATTAATACTTAAAATATTTCATTTTAAACCCTGGAAGTATTAAATATTTCTAAGCAATTTTTTCGATTTAAAACTTCATGTAAATATTAATTCTGAGTCCTTGAAGTTTTAAATAAATATTTATTCACTGTAAATATATCATTTGAACCCTTAAGTTTCACTGAATCTATTTAAACTTAAAAACTTCATAAATAATAATTTATGTTTAAGCCCTTGCGGTTTCTATTCTATCCATGCAGCCCTTAAATATTTAATTTGGCTGATTATATGTTTTTCTTTATGCATGCATACCCTTATGTTTATAGGCATAGATGATTAAAATCATAACATGATTTTTTCATTCCAGTAGCAAGGTAGTACGTGACAGAGTTGATCTCATATTCAATGAGACTACGATCCATGAATGGATCTTCAAAATACAGGAAAAAAAACAGACACAAAATATCAAAACATCAAAATATCAAAATATTTTTTAGGGCAGATACAGTTCAGTCATGGTGGTGCATGGTTGGAATAACCTTGGAGCTGAACTCATGAAACAGGTTTGCAAGCTCCAGGTTGTACTCTCTCACTACAAGAAAAGAGGTCTACAACGACGATTTTAGCGACGATTTTGGATCGTCGTAAAATTTCATGAAGGATTTTGATGAAAATGCGCGATGTTAGCGACGATATGAAGATATCGTCGCTAATTATATTTTTTTTTCCTTTAAATGGAGACGATATTTTGATAATCGTCGCTAGATGTAATAAGTAGCGACGATTTAAATATTATCGTCGTTAATGATTGTGGACCAATTTATAAAATTTCAAAAGATTAATCCCTAAAATATAAAATTCCCTTAATAATTTTAAGTTTAATTACATATAAATCCCTAAAAATTTAAATATCCCTAAATCTCTCCCTCAATTCTTCTAAATCCCTAAACCTCTCCCCCCAATTTTCTAAATCCCTAAACCTCTCCCCCAAATTTCTAAACCCCTAAATCTCTCCCCCAAACCCAAAACCCAAGAAAATCTCCCAAAATCTCTCCAAATCACCGGCGAGTTCATCTCCAAATCTCCGTCGGCGTCTTCTGTTCCGGTTTTCCACCGTAGCCATCGATCTACTGCCGGCGATCTACTGCCGACGACTTACATTGTTGATCTACTGCCGGCAATCAACCCTCATCTCCACGTTCTTCTAGCTACTGCCGGCGATCTTCCTCTCCAAATCTCTCGATCTCCACATCGACATTGGTACTATTTCTTCTATTTCTATATCTTCTAATTGTTCACGCTCATAGATAACTTGTATCTCTTGGAATTCAGACCATTTTCAGTTGGACCTTACCTCTATTAATAAGATTTTCTAACTATGACAATTGAAGCTTGTAACTTCTTAACTATAATTTTATTATTTTGTTTCGTCTTCTTGTTTTCAGATTTTATCTCTACATTCCCAAATTTCCGCCCGACAGCAAATCTTCATCTCCTCATCTATTGTCGGCGACTTTCATAGGTATTTTTGTTTCTTTTTTAAAAATCCAAATAAATATGATGTGAATGTAATAAATAAAATGCAACCCATGAATTCCGACCTCATGATAATCTTTTAAAAATGAAACCCACGTAATAAATAAAATGCAAGCCATGTAATAAATTTCTTTTTTCTTTCTTTCTAAATTAAAAGAAAATCTTTTATGTATCCCATGAATCAGATAATAATCTTTTATTTCCATTGTTTACAATTAGATGACTTTTAATTTCCCTAAAAAAATAGAACCTTAGAAAAATTTTGACGGCAGGCCGAGCTGAGCCTGCCGAGCTGAGCTTAGCCTGCCGAGCCCAAGCCGAGCCGAGCTTAGCCTGCCGAGCCCGAGCTGAGCCGAGCTAAGCCGAGCCGAGCTGAGCCTGCTGAACCCGAGCTGAGCCGAGCCAAGCTGAGCCTTTCAAGCCCTAGCTGAGTCTGCCAAGCCCTAGGTGAGCCCGAGCCGAGCTGAGCCTTTCTTATTATGATTTATTTTTTTTATTTTTCATGATATATTTTTCATGAAACTCATGCGGACATGCAACTCATTTTTGCATGTTTCAATTATTTTATAGAATGACCGGCAATGATCGAAATTGGATGTACAACCGACTAGATGAGAAAAATCAAATTACCGATTCATTTCTCAATGGTGTCGAGCGGTTTCTAAGCTTTGCATTCTCAGAGTCAATTATGACTCGTGAAGATGGAAAAATTAAATGCCCTTGTAGTAGTTATTGTTGTTTAAATAAGGAAGTTAGAGATATAATGACAGTTCATCTTTACAAGTTCGGTTTTATGAGTGATTACACTAATTGGGACGGACATGGTGAACCAAAGAAAAGAGTACGTGTAGATAAATGCATCACTATAAATGATGTTGAAATGGTCGATGATGAACGTATTAACACTAATCCATTTGTCGACATGGTCCACGATGCAAGTAGACCATTTGATTTACATGAAGAAGAACTGAATGATGAAGCCCAAAAGTTTTACGATTTGCTAAATTCTGGTTATGCGAAAGTATATGAAGGTTGTGATGCATCTGTTTTGGAGATCTTGACAGAATTAATGTATCTTAAATCAACCTATTGACTATCTGTGGAAGGCTACGATACCTTGATGAAAACTATTCAGAAAATCATACCAAAACCTAACAAGCTTCCAGATACGTTTTATAAGGCTAAACAAAAATTGAAAAACCTTGGTTTGAAACATGAAAAAATAGATGCATGCATGAACAATTGTATATTGTATCGAAAAGAATATAAAGAGTTAACTGAATGCCTGACATGCCGTGAACCAAGGTTTAAGACACAGACGAGCGGTGGTCGTGATATTTCAGTTAAAATTCTTCGTTATTTTCCTTTGATCCCTCGACTACAACGACTATACCATTGTTCAAGGATTGCGAAAGAAATGGTATGGCACAGTACACGACGTCAAGAGGTCCCTAATGAGTTACGACATCCGTCTGATGGCAAAGCTTGGAAGCATTTCGATAGTATTCATCCTAGATTTGCATCTGATGGTCGAAATGTGAGGCTTGGTCTTTCTACAGATGGATTCAATCCTTTCGGTCATTCTTCATCACAATACTCTTTATGGCCAGTGATCGTCATACCGTACAACCTTCCTCCGTGGATGTGTAACAAACAACAATTTATGTTCTTAACTATGTTGATTCCCGGTCCTAAATGTCCAAAAAAAGAAATTGACGTTTATTTGGAACCATTGATTGATGAGCTTAAACTACTATGGAATGAAGGTATCGAGACGTACGATGCCTTTAGTAAGTCAAATTTTACAATGAGAGCATCACTTTTATGGACTATTTCTGATTTTCCAGCCTATGCAATGTTATCTGGTTGGAGTACACATGGGAAGTTATCATGTCCATATTGTATGGAAAAACTAAATCATTTTATTTGACAAATAGTGGAAAACCTTGTTTTTTCGATTGTCACCGTCGATTTCTTCCCGAACATCATTCATTTCGACAACAAAAAAATAAATTTCTAAAGAGAGTTGAGAAAGATGGGGACTAATGATGGACAAGTTTTTGGCACCAGAGTTCGTAGAAAAATCAAAAAAGAATTCAGCAAATCGAACTAAAAACGACGATTATTTGGTGTACAAGGGTGGATCGGCTTCTTTTGAAGCCAACTCTCTTGCATTAGTAAGTTTATATTTTAAATTCATTTCAATTTAAATATTTTATGAATTATTTTAACTAGTTTTTTTCGTATAGAGTCTCAAATTAGGTCGAAAACCGTCATTCCAAGAGGCATTTTTGTCAACTCATACGCCGTTAAATGATAGAGGAAAAACTATGATGGTGAGTGATCATTTATTAATTGTTCATAATATATTTATTTTTTCTTAATTATTTCATATTTGATTTTCGTAAAGATCGAATGTGAAAATTTGAATGAAGAACTTCGAAGATAAGAAGACAGTGATTCTGATTCTAATGACGATAGCGAAGACGAAAATTTATCGTCTCAAGGTTCAACTACATTTCATATGAAGCCTCTGTTTAAAAACGATCATATTGGACCTTGGCTGAAAGCATCAAAGGGAAAGAAAAATGTGCGCATTCTGGGATTTAGAGTTGGCAATGACTCTATATTATCAAATAAGAGGAGAAAGAAAATGAGCAATGAGGAAACTGAGAAGTACAACACTGAAGAATTTGAATTGGCAGTTTCCAAAGCCGTTGAAAAACGAATGGAAGCGTTCGAAATAGAAAACGAAAAACGATTTAAAATGATGGAACAACGGTTAATTGACAATATACATGTGAGTTTAATAAATGTTTTTAAATTAGTTTTTAAATTTATTAATTTTTGAATATCTTCATTTATTTTCAGGCTAATGCTACAAGCAAAGACCCGAATCGTCCATCATCAAGTAATGTTCTTGTTTCTTCTCAGTTGAACCAACTTATTCCATTATCGAGAAATTATTGGGAAGAAGATACTACTTTGAATTCGACACCTCGACCAAAAGGTAAGACTTTAGATATTTCCAATATTGTTCAACAAAAAAAATTGTAAAACACTTACCTCTATTGTAATTGAAACACTTAACTCTATTGTAATTGTAATTGTAATTGTAATTATAATCTCTATTATAACTCTATTATAACTCTATTATCTCTAATAAACACTTAATCTAATTTGTGATTCAATATGTGAAATTTGTGTGATTCAATGTATGTGATTGGTGTGATCGATTGAATGTATGTGATTGGTGTGAATTGAATTGTATTTGCAGGTATTGAATTGTATTTAGGGCTGAATTGTATTGAATTATATTTGCAGGTATTTACAGGTGTGATTGAATGGTAATGTTCTAAATGAGCACCCATATAAATAAATTTTTTTTTATTGTATTCTATTTTAGCGACGATTGAGCGACGATAAGTTGAAACAGGGAAAATTAAAATTTAACAAAAGCGACGATTTGGCGACGATAAGTTGAGACAGTGAATATTAAAATTTATTGAGAGCGACGATTTAGCGACGATATGGTGATGATCTTTTTCAAATATTAGCGACGATTCAGCGATGATCTTTTTCAAATATTAGCGACGATTCAGCGATGATGCTATTTTTTGAAGCCAAAAAATAGTGCGCGTGTGGGATTACATCAGCGACGATGTGACGATGACACATCGTCGCTGATAATTAGCGTCGATATCCAACATCGTCGCTAATTCTTTAGCGAGGCGACCTACAGCGAAGCTTTAGCGTCGATCAATAATCGTCGCTGAAAGCAATTTAGCGACGATTTTTGTCTTTCAGCGACGATCAAAATCGTCGCTGAAACGCAGGAATCTTGTAGTGTCTCTCAACATCCAGTTGTTGCCTTGTTTTAGACACCATCTCTTCTAGATCTCCCATTCCTTTCTCCAGCATCCTTACTTGATGTCGAATCCTTGTGATTTCTTCATTTAGAAACACATTAGTGTTTTGTGAGTTTGGATCATAAGTATTTTTCCATGTCTTTTGGAAGGAGCTTGCAGTGAATGGTTGAATGTGAATTATAATTGGGTTTGGATAGAGTGGAATTCCAACGTACTCTGGACCGAGAATTTTTGAAAGCATCCTTGGATAGTGGCGAGCTCCAATGTTCCTAGTTGATGTAGCCAAGTTGTGCATGATCAGTGATACCCAGTTCACTCTGATCTTTGATAGCAAGCAGTAGATTGCTACCAAGATCATTGCGGATGGTTCTTCTCTATCATCAGCTTGAGGATATATATTGCACGTGATGATCTTCAAAAAGATTGAGGCTTCTGGTATAAGCATTGTGTTTAGAATTTTATCAGTGCTTCTAGGATTGTACCTATGGGTAAGAGTATTTCAGAGAGTCTCTCAGTTGCACTTGAAAGGCAGCTCATTCTGACTTTTGTAGTTTTGAAGCTTCACTCCGTCAATGGGCAGGTTCATCCATGTACCGAAGTTGTCAACTCTTACGGTTAGACATACTCCATTCACATTGGTTATGATTGTCTGCATACCTGCTGTTTCATACTTGAGATTAGCATAGAACTGGGCCAACTCGGATTTGTAGATCCTAAGCTGCCCTATGTTCTCAAGATAGCCAGAAAGTCTGTTGAAGTTCAACAACCCTTCGATTACTTCGCAGTTGAGGGATCTGAGCAGAATTGGTTCTTCAAAGATCATTTTTTGGTCGAGAATAAGATTGTAGGAGAACTTGGCTATTGGAGAGATCCATATTGGTGTCCCATGAAACATCTCCGGCACTGGTATTCTTCTGGTGCGTTTCTTACGGATAGGATTGCTGCTTGACGGATTTGGATTGTATACCGGACTAGAAGGACAGTCAGGTATGATGGTTATCTCCTTCTGTTGTGAGTTGATTTCTTGAATCAACATCCTTGGGAGAGACTGGATTTAGGAAGAAGAAGAACAATAAGATATGAATTTGTTTGTTCTTCCTATGCTTTAAATAGTGTTGGAATGATTTTCTTTAAGGTTTAAAGATCTGTCTGGATTTCCAATTAACTAACATTGCTTGTAAACCTTTACAAGTGATGATCAAAGTAGCTTTGAGTCATGTCTAACTTTGAAAAGTTGGCAGCTTTAGGGTTTGCTTTTCAATAAACCATAAACCCTACTTGGTGAAATTAGACAGATTTGTCTTAGCTAAATTTCTTAGACAGAAATTTTGTCTTTTCAGATGTCTTACAAGATCTTAATTTAGATATGTTTTTAGATTTTCTATATATTATTTATTTTAAAACATACCTTTTGTAGTGATCGACGCATTCCTTGCTGGTGATACAGTATCCCGAACCCGGTCACAATTTACCAGCAACTAGAAGTCCGGATAGCCTAAGATGAGTTGAGGTACCTATTCTAGGATTGGGGAGGTCCCAAGTCGAATCCTAGGAAGATCGACTTTCCTGAGGATTGACTTTCCTGGGATCGACTTCTGAATAAAGTCGATCACCAGGAAAGTCGGATCCCCAAAAAGTCGATCTCTGGAAAGTCGACTTTGGGCCTCGATCTGATCAGTTAGGCAGTTAGGCGGTTACTACCCAAATGACCAGATTACCCCCATAAGAATCCTTATAAATAGGAGGCATCCCCCACTCATTAAAGGCAGGTCATTTGGAGTGGAAGAAGTCCTAGCGAAGCAGAGCTCTGCGCACTTGAGTTCTGGTCCGATTTCCCGCGGAGTTCCCCGCTTGGCGCATGCTTGCGCGTCTTGGAGTACTGGTCGGGTTTCACCCCCATCAGTTGGCGCCGTCTGTGATTCAAAGATACTCACGACAAAAGTTCCTCGACTATTTCGAAAAAAGGGTTCGACTTTTTTCCAAGTCGCCAGCCAAGGAGTCTTGCGAGGAAATCAGCCCAGCAAGGGATCGACTTTTCAGAAGATCGACTTTTTTCTTCCAAGAAAAAAAGTCAATTCCTCAAGGAGCTACACTTTCAAGCTGCGACTTTCGAGGAATCCTCCAAGTACACAAGAATCGACTTTTTCCTCTAAAAAAAAAAGTCGAATACTCCAGGATGGTAGTAACACGAAGTACTTCCCAAGGAGGAGTAAATTCTCAGGAGGCGCCAGAGCACATAGTGACAGATAACGGGACATAGTTTACCGGTGGGGAGTTTACGAGATTGTGCGAGAACATGGGCACTAGAATCCACTTTTCATCAGTATACATACCACAGGGTAATGGGCAAGTAGAAGTCACAAACAGAGCCATTGTTCAAGGACTGAAGAAAAAGGTCGAACAGGCCAAAGGTGCGTGGGCAGATCTACTACCAGAGATCCTGTGGGCGTATAGAACTACTGAAAAGACACCCATTGGGGAAACTCCATTCTCACTAGCATACGGAATGGAAGCACTAATCCCAACAGAGCTAAGCATACCAACAGTCAGAGTCTTGTCCTATGACATGAAAGAAAACATGAGATCATGCGCAACGACTCTGGACTTAGTGGATGAGCTAAGGGATAATGCACAGGCAAAGAATGAGGCTTACAAACAAAATATCGTTAGATATCACGATAAAAACGTCAAGGATAAAGCGATAAGGAAAGGAAGCCTAGTATTGAGAAGAGCAAGTATCGGTAGAAAAGACTGCTCTAAAGGCAAACTAGGTGCAAATTGGGAAGGACCATACGTGGTAGAGGAAGAACTCCGACCAGGCACATACAGGTTAAAGCGGGAAGACGGAACATATATTCCCAACACCTGGCACGTAGATAACTTACAATTGTATTTTTAGCAATTAAGTAGAGTTATATGTATCAGTCATTGTAATTGTTTGAATTACTTAACTAATACGTCGTTTGGTTATGACAATCAATAGTCATAACAAAAATGTTCCATATATTGATTTTAAAATGAAAAGTATAAAAGGGAACATATTACAAGGTAGGAGGAGGAGAAGAGGGTTTATCACTATCGGGAAGGGATGAGCTTTTAGTAGAATCCGCTGCACCATTGTTGTCTTGATCCGCAACAGAAAAGTCTTCATCAATGGCAGTATCTTCACCCGAAACTTCCCCTTCCTCCTCTTCGTCATCTTCAGCAAGCGCCCGATCTCGGATCTCTGTAGCTTCTTTCGGGTACTTACGGGCCCAGCGATGAACATCCTCGGCCTCAAAACCAGGACATACGTGTGGACCCAGATCCACCAAATCGTTGTAATCTCGCACGTTAGCGAGGAACTCAGTTCGAATCTGGCCCATATGTTCAATCATCTTCTGGTTTTCCTCAGTCTGTCCGGCCAAGGCAGCTATCAATCGCTTAATCTCAACATCTTGGTCACTCAGCAACTGGGAAGTTTCATGATCTTTCTTCAGTAGAACTTCCCTTTCAACAGATCCCTCGTTCACTCGCTCAGTAAAGATATGGTTTTGATCCATCACTGAACGAAGGGTTTCCTCAGTAGCTTCGAGTTGCTGAGTAATCCCAATAATTATAGCATCCTTCAGAGTTACCTTGGCCCGCTCAGCATCTCGCTCAATCTCTCGGGTCCCCAACTCTCCGCGAACCTTGGAAAGTTCTTGCCTCTCGCTATCCACGAGTCTACACTGAAGGGCCCAATCTCCAGCCAATTTCTTGTTGGTCGCGGAAAGAGTAGATGCATCCGTAATCTTCTGTTGAAGCTCGCCATCTAACTCTTTACATCTACGCTTGACTTTCTTTAACTCGTCTTCCAGGGAGTGATTATCGCGAAGACGAGACAAGGAGGAGAGACGTCCCAAAAACAGATAAGCGAGCTGCCGAAAGGAAGGAAAATAAGTAAGTACAAACTCACCATAAAAATGAGAATAAGAGCACTTAGGTTATTAATATTCTGACCGACTTCTTCGACAAGTCGGTCCATCGGATACCCCGAAATAGTCTGCAACGTGGTTCGGGCGGAATCCGTGTCAGCAACCGTCGGAAACTTGGTCCCATAATTCTGAGGATGGGAACCTTGGTAACCCGGCATCTGAGTCTCCCGGGTAGAAGCATACGAATAATGACCCCGGGAGGACTCACTTACATGATACCTCCGTCGAGGAGGAGTTCGTCGTCGGGGGGAATGCCTCCTCGCTTTCTACGGAGGAGAAGGGTCAGTTCTGGAAGGAGGGGACTTCCTTTTCTCAGATCGGATTCTTCTTCCCTCCGACCCCTCCGGCTGATCTCCCTTCCCAGTATCTTCCTCCCGCTCCCTTTCCGGCGTACGGAAGAAGAAGGCAAGTCTGGTAGCAGCAGCAGATGGCACAGAAGGTGCTTCTTCAGTAGATGGTTGCGCGGGGGGAGTCTTCACAATATCAGGCTGTGCTTCCGTTTCATCAAACTGATCCTCATTGGGAGGAGTAGGAGAGTCAGCCTGGTAAGCATTGTCATGGGCACGACGCCTCAAGTGTCGAGCATCGGAAGGCTTGGTAGCTGGCATGTAAACCTTCGTGCCAGTCTCATTTTGTCCCACGCGTTCAGGGACCCCACCAGGATTGTGCAAGTAAAAATTTGCGAGAAAGAGAAAACAGAGTTAATAAACACGCACACAGATAGAGGTAACCCAAAAAAAAGAAAAAACAAAGGGGGAGAACCTTGCTGGTTAAAAACATCGTCTATCGCGTGACCGACGGGCACGGCGATTGGGTTAAGGAAGGTCAGCCTTTGTACAAAATCTCCCTCGTCCGAGGTCAAAATAGGACGGGGAGTGGGCCTACAATCACTACTGGATGCAGGAAGAAGTCGGCTGCCAGGACACAGCCTGCAATCTACAAAAATGAACTCACTCTTATTCCGCCTGCTCGGAGGATCCTTCAGGAGAGCAGAGTGTTGAACAGAGGAAGCACGGCTGGTACAGGCAATAAAAAGGCTGCCCTTCTTCGGATTTTGAAAAGAGAAGAAGTGGAAGAACAGCCGAGCCGTCGGAACTATGCCAGCATCCCTAAGGACATTAATGAAACCCCTAACATATAAAAAGAAGGCGGCACCCATTTGAGAGATGCACAACCCAGAATACAAAAGAATTTCACTAATCAAGGAAGGATCGGAAAGTTAGTGAAGTAGATGTGGTGAAGTGCCAACATAAAGTAAGGGGGCACATCACCCATAGTCTCAGAAGGGTAGGCCCAGTACACTCTCTCTCTCAGTTCCAGGACCCGTAAGATTCTCCGGGCAGCATCAAGGGAGAGAGTGTTGGAACATCTACCCGCATTGCAGGGCAAAGGGTAGCCCGGGATATCGTTCATAGAAACAGAAGAAAAGGAATCGTACCCAGTCCCGTACTCGCCCCGGTCAAGGATAGGGACGACGTGGAAACCGTGTCAGATAAGGACGGACCACTGACGCCAAGAACCATCTATCTCCCGATAGAAAGATGGGGCGCCACTCTCCTCAAGAGGAGATGGGAAAGGGTACTTCTCCTCTGTCTCAGGAGGATAACCTACAGGAGAGTCCTCTAATACTTCAGGAGGAAGTCGAGTAGAGTCATCCGTGGCCAGGGCAGGCACTTCAACAATAGGGACATCCTCCAGAATAGAAGCCAAAACAATGGCAGTTGAAAGAGGAGTCCCGGTGGTAAAAGGAGGAGTACCTCCGATTTCTACATCCCGTTCGGGAGAGGAAGAACTATAGGAGGAGGACCCCGAACTTCCAAAACAGGATTGATGAAGCACGGAATCTGCAACCAGTGGGCTCGCGGGGTGGCGAGATGAGCCGGAGGCTGTGGAGTCCACGACGCGCGCTCTACGTCAAACACCTGCAGAAGAGGAGGGGAATCGGCGACTCACTTGGGAGTAGGCGATTCGGGCTCCTGGATGCTCTAGTGTGGAGTGTGTGTGTCAAGTGAAGATGTTGTGAATAGAGGACACCCCTAGGACCCCTTTTATAGGGTCCTAGAGGCGTTTTCATTCAATGGAGTGGGGCCCGCACCATTATGGTGCCCTATTGAAGGGTGCCATAATAGTGTGGGCCCACCCGCGTAACGGCTGGGAGTCGCCGATCCAGGGGTAGAGTCGCCGATTCCTTGGAGGCCAAGTCCTCGGTCTACCAGACCCGGGATCCCTGGCCGGAATCGGCGATTCACCCTTGGAGTCGGCGACTTGGTAGTCCCAGTCGGCGACTCCCAAGTGTTAACTTGGGCTCTTGACGTAGACACGTGCTCCGTACCGTGGAAGCCTTTCCGGGGGTCCGGCATATAGCGACGGAACCCTATTCCTTGTTTGAAGGGCGTTGCTGGGAGTGACTGACGTAATCAGGCATGTCTCACCAAGGATGAAGAAGACCCTGAGCTAGAGGAACCCGAACTCGAGGAGGAAGCAGAAGGAGAGCCTACAACCAAAGAAAAATCCAAAGTGAGTTACAAAAAAAACTTACTGGGAACAGACTTTCGCTTACGGCGAGCAGCAGGAACTTTTCGCTTACTTCTGACAGGAGAAGAGGAAGGCAGCTCAGTCTCAGGTTCGGCCACAGCCTTAGCCTTAGTTTCGGGGCTAAGAATAAGGGCACGCTCCTCATTGGGAGGAATCTCTTGCTGAATATCCTTGTCAGAAGACATAATCCCAACCTACGCAAAACACAAAACACTTCGATTAATTTAGTTGTTTTTGTAAGAAGGTTGCAAAAGTCGATTCCTAGAGGAAGTCGATCCAGACTTCAGGAAATCGGACTATAATACAAGGGAAAAAGACTTCAGAAAACTAACTCCAAAAAAGTTAGAATACCAGGAAGTTGATCCCCGCAGTGATACAACTTCAGGAAGTCGACCACAAAATGTCGGACTTCAGAAAGTCAAATGACAGGGAAGGCAACTTCAGAAGACAAAATTCTCAGGAAGTCGATTCCAGCAGATCCGATCCAAGGAAATCGATGACAAAAGTCGGACTCCAGGAAGTCAGACCAAGGGTGTCACTTTGGGAAAGCAAAAGCTAAGTCCCAGGAAGTCGATCCTAGTAAAAATAGGTCCAACTCTGAAAAGTCAATGACAAGGAGTCAGACTTCACATAGTCGGACCACAGTCCAAAGGGGAACAACTTCGAAAAGGACAGACTTTAAGAAAAGTCGGACCCCAAGGAAGTCGAACCCATTGCAACCTCAAAAGAGCCCGACAAACAGAAGTCGGACCCCCAAAAGTTGCACCTCCAAGGCTGAAGTCGAAGCCTTATGCGCGCTGGAAGTCGAAGCGAAGAAACTTGAAAGTCGATGCCTCAGAGCGAAGGAGTTAGGTGAGAAGCGAATGACCCCCCTCTGCTATTTATAGGGAAAAGTCGAAGACGAACCGTCACGGGCACTGTTCACCCAGTGGGCCGAAAAGCCCACGGGCCCTGCAGGCCTAAGACGCCCGAGTCCGCGAAAAACCTAAAATCCGACCAAATGACATCGACATTCACCTTGAAATTCGAAACCTTCGAAAGAGAAGGACAGGATCGACATTCCACAAACATTCAGATCAACATCCTCAGAGGGGGATAGACGTCGACATTTACCTTGGAATTCGAACCCTTCAAAAAGAGAAGGACAGAATCGACATTCCACAAACATTCAGATCGACATCCTCAGAGGGGGATAGACGTCGACATTTACCTTGGAATTCGAAACCTTCAAAAGAGAAGGACAGGATCGACATTCCATAAATATTCAGATCGACATCCTCAGAGGGGGATAGACGTCGACATTTACCTTAGAATTCGAAACCTTCAAAAAGAGAAGGACAGAATCGACATTCCACAAACATTGAGATCGACATCCTCAAAGGGGGATAGACGTCGACATTTACATTGGAGTTCGAACCCTTCAAAAGAGAAGGACAGGATCGACATTCCACCAACATTCAGATCGACATCCTCAAAGGGGGATAGACGTCGACAATAAAAACAGTTGACATCGACATCCATAGAAAAGGATAAGATCGACCTTCATACGACATCGACATCTTAAGGGAAAGATGAGATCGACTTTCCGTATGATCGACAAACATCCTAAGAAAAGGAAAGGGTCAACCATCACACGACATCGACATCCTCAGAAAAAGATGAGATCGACTTTTGTACGACGTCGACATCTCCAGGGAGAAATGAGATCGACTTTCTGTAGAAATTTCGACATCTTCAGAAAAGGATGTCACCGGCTAAAAGAAAGCATCGACTTTAAGAAATCGACATTCCAAAAAAGTCGATAATCACAAACTACACCGACGTACTTCAGAGTAAAGGTGTAAGACAAATGAGAAAAAGGGTAAAATATCTTTATTCAGAGTTACAATTAAAAAGAATGAAAATATTACAAATCCCTAGTTAAAATTGATACGGCGACGCAAGCTGCGAGGAACCTGATCCAGTGGGAAAGCACCACGGCGGGGACGCCTCCGACGTCGACCGTGAGCAGGAACAGCAGGGGAAGCAGCAGGTGGAAGATCGCCAATGGATCATTCCTCAAATATTGATTCCCTGGCCGCAACGGCAACACTCTGCCGCTCAATAACAATTTGGCGCAGAACAGGATGATCCAAGGCCGAAGACCGAGGATCCAAAATATTTAGAATTCGATCCAGCTCCTCGATCTCTCCCTGAATAAAATAAGTAAAGAGACTCACAAGAAGATCCATGGATGAAGGAAAGGGAGGACCTAAAGGCTCTATTTATAGACCCCAGGTTCGCACAAAAGGACAAAAAAGAGTAAAACCGATCAGAAGAACAACCCTTCCCAGATCGGCACAAAGACTCGACTTTTTGGCCAAAACACCAGGAATCGACTTTTAGCAAAGGAGTCAACACAATGACCCAAGGAATCGACTTTTCTACAAAAGTCGATGGGCAACATTCAGATCGACATTTGCGCAAAAATCGATCAACGCTACGGTGGATCGACTTTTTCTTCTCACGCAAAGGGGGTGTAGAAAAAAGAATCCTGACAAGTTGGAATTGTGAAAGTTCGCCAAGACAGGAGGGATGTAGGAAAAACATTCCCGAGACCTTAAAACGTCACCGAGGCAGGGGTGTAAGCAAAATACTCCTAAGAAATCGTGGAAGTCCATTCAGAAAAAACAACACAGATAGCGATACGGCAACAAAACGAACAGAGCCACTCTAAGATATTTGAACTCCTACAATTACTGGACGCAGTAACAAAGTAGGATGCCAAATTGACTCTACCTACGGAAGAACGTGGGCGGAGAAAGTCTTGGTGGTAACAGGGTCAGGATGCGTATCCCATCTAAAAAGAGTAAACCTCACCTATGGAAGAACGTGGGTAGACGGGGGACACATCGGCAAAACACGCGCCCCTTCTACAAAAGAACGTAGACAGAGGGGTAAATGTTCAAGAGTGAACCTCACCTACGGAGGAACGTAGGTAGACGAGGGACGTACTCAAAAGTGGACATCACCTATGGAAAAACATAGGTAGACGAGGGACCACACTCAACCTCAGCCGCGGAAGCAGCGGGCAAAAGGAGGGGGCAAGTATTCAAAAAATGGACCTCACCTATGGAAGAACATAGGTAGACGAGGAGCCACACTCAACCTCTCTGCCGCGGAAGCAGCAAGCAAAAGGAGGGGGCAAGCATTCAAAAAATGGACCACACCTATGGAAGAACATAGGTAGACGAGGGGCCACACTCAACCTCTGCCGCGGAAGCAGCAAGCAAAAGGAGGGGGCAAGCATTTAAAAAATGGACCACACCTATGGAAGAACATAGGTAGACGAGGGGCCACACTCAACCTCAGCCGCGGAAGCAGCGGGCAAAAGTAGGGGGCAAGTATTCAAAAAATGGACCTCACCTATGGAAGAACATAGGTAGAAGAGGGGCCACACTCAACCTCAACCGCAGAAGCAGTGGACAAAAGGAGGGGGCAAGTATTCAAAAAATGGACCTCACCTATGGAAGAGCATAGGTAGACGAGGGGCCACACTCAACCTCAGCCGCGGAAGCAGCGAACAAAAGGAGGGGGCAAGTATGCAAAATTAAACCTCAACTATGGAAGAACATAGGTAGACGAGGAAGTGTGCTCAACCTCAACCGCAGAAACAACAGGTAGAGGGAGGCAAGAGAGCTCAAAAGAGAGAACTTCACCTATAAAAAATAGGTAGAAGAGATAACTCTCGACCCCAGCCACAGAGAAGGGGACTCGAACATTGCTCTGAGATAGCTCAGCAAAGCGTCAAGGTGGGCAAGCAGGGTTTCGCTCGGAAGTCGGGCTAGGCAAGTGCGCAAGGAGTACGCTTCGGCTAGGACAAACCGGACAATAGTTAGCAAAAGCATGTGACAACCTCCGTGGAAGCATAGGTATAACCTCGCAGGCATAGAGTGGGGGGAGAACTGGTGAGAGAGGATCTCGCATCCCGGGACATCACCAAAAGTCCACACCCCAGCGCACAAAGAGGGGGGAATACTGATAGTACAAGGTCCAACACACAGACCATAATACTAAAGGACGTATCTCAAGATATCTAATACACAGAGGAGGGAGGAGTACTGGTGAGACAGCATCCCGAACCCGGTCACAACTTACCAGCAACTAGAAGTCCGGATAGCCTAAGATGAGTTGAGGTACCTATTCTAGGATTGGGGAGGTCCCAAGTCGAATCCTAGGAAGATCGACTTTTCTGAGGATCGACTTCCCTGGGATCGACTTCTGAATAAAGTCGATCACCAGGAAAGTCGGATCCCCAGAAAGTCGATCTCTGGAAAGTCGACCTTGGGCCTCGATCTGATCAGTTAGGCATTTAGGCGGTTACCGCCCAAATGACCAGATTACCCCCATAAGAATCCCTATAAATAGGAGGCATCCCCCACTCATTAAAGGCAGGTCATTTGGAGTGGAAGAAGTCCTAGCGAAGCAGAGCTCTGCGCACTTGAGTTTCGGTCCGATTTCCCACGGAGTTCCCCGCTTGGCGCTTGCTTGCGCGTCTTGGAGTACTGGTCGGGTTTCACCCCCATCACTTGCTTTATCCACGATAATTCAGACATTCTTTTTCAACTTTTGCAGGTAGCGATTGATGTGTTTGTGTAGTGCAGGTGCAAGATTTTCTTCTGCTGGAGCTTCTTGCAAGGTGTTGTCATTGCTGTGCAAATCACATATCGGGTATGGTGTTTGTCGGATGAGTGATTGATTGACCTGGCTGTGACGGGTTAAGTATGGTGGCTGAATTTCCAGCATCGAGGTTGCCAAAATGTGCAGTCAAGGATTTGCAATTTCTTTCACGAAAGTCGAGGATTCTTGGCTTTTTAAGATATAGAAAGATTTGGCTTACCAAGATTTGACAATTGGCATGTTTATCCAACTCACCTGTACTTGTAACAGATATAACAATACCATGTGGATTTGGACATTCCATAGTTAAATGCATGTACACAGTGACATGGCATGTATATGAGTCGATAACCCTTTGTCATGTAGTTGAATTATTTCATGTTTATCGTTTATCTTTTAATATAGTAAGCATGTCTTATGATTCATAATTAAGTATTAATTCGCATGCATAATCTAATTAGTGACATCATAAATATGTAGAAGATTTTGTGATAGACTTGAAGTTTTGCATGTATTTGCCTATATTAGATAATTTATTTGACTAAGCATGTGATTTACGTCTAGATTCATACTCATGATTGCATATAACTCATTAACTTAAACAGATGATGTAAATGATGCTTGTATTGGATTGGTTTCATAGATACGTATAAGTTTGCATGCATATACTTTATTCACGTATAGATTTATGCTTATGATTGCATGTCATATAGTTCATTAACTTGCATTTAAAAGATAATTCATAGTATCATTTAAAGACATGCAAATGATTGGTGATATGGGATTAGTTTCATATTAATGCATGTACGCATGATATGTGTATCAACTACTTTATCAATGAAAGCATAATCACATAATATATAACTGATTATTTTAGATGGTTTTGTACTTGAATATTCCATAAGATATTTCTTTTATAAAGCATGCACTTATCAGATAGTTGTTTTAGATCATGTAATTTCTAGTAGCATGAAATATATTAATTTAGATATGTAGGTATGTATTAACGTGATTATCATATATGATAGACATGCATTTAGATTTTTATTTTACTATGTATATTAAGCTTGGCATGTGAATGATCATAGTAAAAGTATACATATTTATATCAGATTATATTAAGTTCATATATATACCCATAGATCTACTTAGGCTTTATTTGAGATACAAAGTAATCTAGGACATAATTGCCTTGTATAGATAGTCTTATCTACACGTCAGTGTGTTGATCTCCAATGATTTGTTCTATGAAGTGTGGGTTTCTAAGATTCCTAATTGTTGGAAGTTCAGACATGATTGATTCTTCTTGATTATCTTCTTCTACAGGAGTGTCTGGTGACACTTGTTGAGTGATTTCAATTCCTCCTTCTTCTGTGTTTGGAACAGAGATGGATTCATCAAAGTCAACATGTAGAGATTCTATCAACGTTTGTCTTTCCTTAAGTAGCACTCTATAGGCTTTGCTCCTTCTTGAGTATCCAACCAAGATTCCTTCATCAGATTTTTGAGCAAATTTATCTTGGTTTCCCCTTGTTCTGAGAACATAGCACTTGCTTCCAAATACATTAAAGAATGAAACTTTGGGTTTTCTTCCATTCCAAATTTCATAAAGGGTTTTGTTTAAGGTTTTCCTAATGATTACCTTATTGAGAATGTAATAAGCAGTGCTTACTGCTTCTGGCCATAGATATTGAGGGGAGTCATGCTCTTGTAACATAGACCTACTCATTTCTTGAAGTGTACAATTTTTTCTTTCTACTACTCCATTTTGAGGTGGAGCTTGAGGAAAGGCAAATTCATGCTTTATCCCATTGGATATACAGTACTCTTCAAAGTCAGAGTTTTCAAATTCTCCTCCACGATCACTTCTGATCTTTATGATGGATGAACTCTTTTCATTCTGTACTAGGGTTCAAAATTTAGAGAATTCACAAAAGATTTCACTTTTGTTTCTTAGAAAGAACACCCATGTATAGCGGGAATAATCATCAATGATTACATAAGTGAATCTTTTTCCTCCAAGACTTTGGGTTTGGGTTGGCCCAAATAAGTCCATGTGAAGAAGTTCTAAGGGTCTAAAAGTGGTTATTTCTGTGAGGGATTCAGAGGAGCTTTTGTGTTGCATTCCTTTTTGGCAAGCATCACAAATTTTGCTTTTCTCATAAGCTATTTTAGGCAATCTAGTTAGTAATTCTTCTTTAGATAATTTAGATAATTGAGAATAACTTGTGTGACCTAAACGTCTATGCCATAGGATCTTTTCATCACTTGCAGCAAGCATGCAGAAGTCATGAGTTGGTTTAGACTTATCAAAGTTTATAGAATAAGCATTACTTTTTCTATATCCTTTGGAAATAGTAACTCCCTCAGAGTTAATGATCAAACAATTATATTTTTCAAATTTTATTACACAACCAATATCACATAATTGACTTATGCTAATCAGGTTGTGTTTAAGACCATTTACTAAATATACATTTCTTAAGAATGGTTTTTCTATATTTCCTACATTACCCCTACCTACCATTGTACCTTCGTTGTTATCGGCAAACTTGACCTTTTTAGTAGTAGGTAAGTCTATCATGTCTGTTAGTAGACTTGATTCCCCAGTCATGTGCCTTGTGCATCCAATGTCGAACATCCATTTTGACACATGTTTTTCTGAAATAATTGAAAAATCCTTTGGTACCCATATTGAGTTGGGTCCGGATGAATTAACATACTTAATTTGCTTATAATTTCTTAGCTCATCCTTAGTCATCCATCTTTGTTTTGGATGATTCCTCTTAGAGTGATTTTTCTTTTTCTTAAGATGAATGGATTTTATATAGCTAGATTCTCTTACAAAATAATCATTATAAGTTATGGTATGTAAGGGTTTTTTTAATAGGTGCATCTGATTCAAACCCTAAGCCAAATTTCTTTTGACCCAAGCTTGAACCTTGCAACATGTTCTTTAGCTTGGATGAACTATTTAAGAATTTTTGAAGAACATTATTTTTTTCGTTAAATCTTTCAGTTTATAATTGCATGTTTTTACATTTTTCAGATAATTTTTGTAAAGTTTCTTCATGCTCAAGTATAATTTTATCCTTAGATTCTATTTCAGTTTTAAACATGATTGTTTCTTTTTCTATATTCCTAATGACTTCCTCAAAATTATCTATTTTTAATTCTAACAATTCAACCTTATCATCATCTATTTTCTTAGATTGATTTTCTTCAGATTCTAAAAGTTCAAGTAATTCAAAATTTTAACTCTTAAGTATTTTAATTTTTTCATCCCTTTTTTCTATTTTACTTGAGAGTTTATGATTTCCTTCTTTTAATAACATGCATTCTTTTTGTGATTCTTCTAATTCTATTGAATGATCAATATGTGATTTATTCATGCATTCTATTCTTAATAATTTACTTAATTTTTTCTCAGTTTTATATTTATTCATTAATTCTAGATATGTTTCTTCTAATGAATTAAATCTAGTATTTGTAAAATTTACCTCAGAGTCGCTTTCATCAGGCATGAGGCAGTCTTCTTAATCTGACTCGGAGTCTAACCATTGTACTTGATGTGCTTTTTCTTTCTTTAGCAGAGGACACTCAGTTTTGATATGTCCAGATTTGTCGCACAGACACTACAAGATTCCTGCGATTCAGCGACGATCAGAAATCGTCGCTGAAAGTCAAAAATCGTCGCTAAATTGGTTTTAGCGACGATTTTTGATCGTCGCTAAAGCGTCGCAGTAGGTCGCCTCGCTAAAAATTTAGCGACGATATTGGATATCGTCGCTAATTATCAGCGAGTATCAGCGACGATGTGACATCGTCGCTGATGTAATCCCACACGCGCGCAATTTTTTGGCGCCAAAAAATTGCATCGTCGCTGAATCGTCGCTAATAGTTGAAAAAGATCGTCGCTAAAGTGTCGCTGAATCGTCGCTAATATTTGAAAAAGATCGTCGCTAAATCGTCGCTAATATTTGAAAAAGATAGTCGCTAAAGTGTCGCTGAATCGTCGCTAATATTTGAAAAAGATCGTCGCTAAATCGTCGCTAATATTTGAAAAAGATCGTCGCTAATATTTGAAAAAGATCGTCGCTAAATCGTCGCTTTCCTTAAATTTTAATTTTCCCTGTTTCAACTTATCGTCGCTAAATCGTCGCTAAATCGTCGCTTTCCTTAAATTTTAATTTCCCTGTTTCAACTTATCGTCGCTAAATCGTCGCTAAATCGTCGCTAAAATAGAATACAATAAAAAAAAATGTTTTATTTATATGGGTGCTCATTTAGAGCCTTACTATTCAATCACACCTGTAAATACATGCAAATACAATTCAATACCTGCAAATACAATTCAATTCACACCAATCTCATACATTCACATTACAATTCAATTCACACCAATCTCATACATTCACATTACAATTCAATACAATTTCACATACCAATTTCATACATTCACATTACAATACAATTCAATACAATACAATTCAAGTCACAATTCAATTCACATTCACATTACAATTCACATTACATTCACAGTACAATATGTTTTACAATTTTTTTTGTTGAACAATATTGGAAATATCTAAAGTCTTACCTTTTGGTCGAGGTGTCGAATTCAAATTAGTATCTTCTTCCCAATAATTTCTCGATAATGGAATAAGTTGGTTCAACTGAGAAGAAACAGGAACATTACTCGATGATGGACGATTCGGGTCGTTGCTTGTAACATTAGCCTGAAAATAAATGAAGATATTCAAAAAATTAATAAATTTAAAAACTAATTTAAAAACATTTATTAAACTCACCTGTATATTGTCAATTAACCGTTGTTCCAGCATTTTAAATCGTTTTTCGTTTTCTATTTCTAACGCTTCCATTCGTTTATCAACGGCTTTGGAAACTGCCAATTCAAATTTTTCAGTGTTGTGCATCTCAGTTTCCTCATTGCTCATTTTCTTTCTCCTCTTATTTGCTAACATAGAGTCATCGCCAACTCTAAATCCCAGAATGCGCCCATTTTTCTTTCCCTTTGATGCTTTCAGCCAAGGTCCAATATGATCGTTTTTAAACAGAGGCTTCGTATGAAATGTAGTTGAACCTTGAGACGATAAATTTTCATCTTCGCTATCGTCATCAGAATCAGAATCACTGTCTTCTTGTCTTCGAAGTTCTTCATTCAAATTTTCATATTCGGCCTTTACGAAAATCAAATATGAAAGAATTAAGAAAAAATAAATATATTATGAATAATTAATAAATGATCACTCACCATCATAGTTTTTCCTCTATCGTTTAATGGCGTATGAGTTGACAAGAATGCCTCTTGAAATGATGGTTTTCGACCTAATTTGACACTCTATACGAAAAAATCTAGTTAAAATAATTCATAAAATATTTAAATTGAAATGAATTTAAAATATAAACTTACTAATGCATGAGAGTTGGCTTCAAAAGAAGCCGATCCACCCTTGTACACCAAATAATCGTCGTTTTTAGTTCGATTTGCTGAATTCTTTTTTGATTTTTCTACGAACTCTGGTGCCAAAAACTTGTCCATCATTAGTCCCCATTTTTCTTTTGTAATGTATGTTGGAGGGAAATCTTTGCAAGTCTCGTCAAGTTCTGAGACACCAGCATTTCTCTTTGCATCCAGTCTTGCTTTGTTAAGTCATTTTGGATAATTAATAGTCAGGTACTGATTGAATGCATTCCGAGCACTGTCTTGGTCATCAAATTTAAAGAATTTCTACACAGAAAAAATTATTGAGTTATTTCTCAAATAATCAAATAAATTGAACACATATATAGAAGACATACAATCACATAACATACCAAAAATTTGTCCCAAATTATATCTTTATCCTCATCGCTCCATTGAGCCCATGTGATTTCTGCTCCTGTAATAAATCCTTTAACCAAACAACCAATTTGCTTTCGTATATCATTTGGAAATGTTCTGTAAGTTAAATTTTAAGTTCAATTAATATAATGAAAAGAAAGTTATTTGATTATTTGATTTTGAAATGAATTACATACCCAGATTGAAAAACAACTCCAGGAAATGGTGTTGAAGGTTGTGGAATTCCTTTTGTAAATTTTCTAGTACATCGACGAGCTGATTCCACCTCATTGTCGACAGATTGTCGTTGTCGACGTATTTGACCACGCTTACGTCCTTGTCCACGTGGCATTTCTGGAAAAAATCATGACATAATTCTATTAACTATAACAAAAAAAGATTATCACATAAAAAATCGTTATATTTTGAACTAACTTACAATCATACTAAAATCCTAGGGCTTGTCAGGCTCAGCTTGGCTCGGCTCAGCTAGTACATCGTCGCTAATAGTTGAAAAAGATCGTCGCTAAAGTGTCGCTGAATCGTCGCTAATATTTGAAAAAGATCGTCGCTAAATCGTCGCTAATATTTGAAAAAGATCGTCGCTGAATCGTCGCTAATATTTGAAAAAGATCGTCGCTAAATCGTCGCTAAATCGTCGCTTTCCTTAAATTTTAATT
>LFYR01001466.1:18844-66817 GCA_001185155.1 Zostera marina | reverse complement strand
TTTTTCCGTAGGTGGGGTTCACTTTTGAGTACCTCCCTCGTCTAACACTACGTTTCCGTAGGTGAGGTTCACCCTTTAGCCGATGTGTTCCCCGTCTAACCTACGTTCTTCCGTAGGTGGGGTTCACTCTTGCCGATGTGTTCCTCGTCTAACACTACGTTTCCGTAGGTGAGGTTCACTTTTGCCGATGTGTTCCCCGTCTAACCTACGTTCTTCCGTAGGTGGGGTTCACTTTTTCCTTGGATGGGATACGCATCCTGACTCTGTTACCATTAAGACTTTCCCTACCCACGTTCTTCCGTAGGTAGAGTTAATTTGGCGTCCTACTTTGTTACTGCGTCCAGTAATAGTAGGAGTTCAAATATCTTTATATGGCTCAGTTCATTGTGCTGCCGTATCTCCGTCCGAGTTGTGGACTTCCACGATTCCTCAGGAGCATTTCGTGTTACACCCTCCTGTCTTGGTGTGCCTCCGCAACTCCAACTTGTCTGGGTTCTTTTTTCTGCACCCCTTTTATGTGGGAAGAAAAAGTCGATCCCTTGTTGATTTTGGTCGACTTTTGCTAAATGTCGATCCCTTGTTGATTTTCCTTGACTTTTGCTAAATGTCGATCCCTTGTTGAGTTTGGTCGACTTTTGTCAAAAAGTCGATTCCTGGTGCTTTTGGTCAAAAGTCGATCCCTTGTGTAAAAAGTCGATTTTGCCATTTTTGTCCTTTTGTGCTGTCCTAGGGTCTATAAATAGGACCCCTAGGTTCTCCTTTTCCTTCATCCATCCATGGCTCTTCTTGTGAGTCTCTTTGCTGATTTCATTCAGGGAGAGATTGAGGAGCTGGATCGAATTTTGAATATTCTGGATCCTCGGTCGTCGACCTTGGATCTTCCTTCTCTGCGCCAGCTTATTGTCGAGCGGCAGAGTGTTGCTGTTGCTGCTAGGGAATCTATTTTTGAAGAATGGTCTGGTGGCGATCTTCCGCCTGCCTCTTCTTCTGTTGTCCCTCCTCGTGGCCGACGTCGAAGGCGTCCCCGCCGCGGTGCTTCCCCGCTGGACCAGGTCCCTCGCCGCTTACGTCGCCGTATCAATTTTAATTAGGAACCTGTAATATTTTTCATTCATCATTTTTGTACATTTGAATAGATATATTTTTACCTTTTCCTTAACTCGACTTACACCTTTACTTTGAAGTACGTTAGTATAACCGATGCTTTCTTTTGGTCAATACCATATTCTTTTGTCCTTTTCTGAAGATGTCGGATTTTTGACAACGAGTCGATCTCATTTCTCCCTGGAAATGTCGACGTTGTTCTAAAAGTCGATCCCATCTTTTTCTGAGGATGTCAATGTGTCTGCCGATCCTTTTCTTAAGATGTCGGATTTTTGACAATAAGTCGATCTCATTTCTCCCTGGAAATGTCGATGTTGCCCAAAAATGTCGATCTCATCTTTTTCTGAGGATGTCGATGACTGCTGATCCTTTTCTGAAGATGTCGGATTTTTGACAACAAGTCGATCTCATTTCTCCCTGGAAATGTCGATGCTGCCCAAAAAGTCGATCTCATTTTTTCCTGAGGATGTCGATCAGAGTAGTGTGGAATGTCGATCCTGACCTTCTTTTGAAGGTTTCGCATTCCTTGGTAAATGTCGACGCCTATCCCCCTTCTGGGAATGTCGAACTCGCTTTCCTGGGGAATGTCGATCCTGTCCTTCTCTTTTGAAGGTATCGAATTCCTTGTCAAATGTCGACACCTATCCCCCTTTTTTGGGAATGTCGAACTCAATTTTCTACGGAATATCGATCCTGTCCTTCTCTTTTGAAGGCATCGAATTCCTTGCCAAATGTCGACGCCTATCCCCCTTTTTTGGGAATGTCGAACTCAGTTTTCCGCGGAATGTCGATCCTGTCCTTCTCTTTTGAAGGGATCGAATTCCTTGCCAAATGTCGACGTCTATCCCCCCCTTTTTGGAATGTCGAACTTAATTTTCTGCGGAATGTCGATCCTGTCCTTCTCTTTTGAAGGTATCGAATTCCTTGCCAAATGTCGACGCCTATCCCCTTTTTCTGGGAATGTCGAACTCAATTTTTCTGCGGAATGTCGATCCTGACCTTCTCTTTTGAAGGTTTCGAATTCCTTGGTAAATGTCGACGCCTATCCCCCTTTTCTGGGAATGTCGAACTCAATTTTTCTGCGGAATGTCGATCCTGACCTTCTCTTTTGAAGGTTTCGAATTCCTTGGTAAATGTCGACGCCTATCCCCCTTTTCTGGGAATGTCGAACTCAATTTTCTGCGGAATGTCGATGGTTTTTCTGAAATGTCGATGAATTTTCCTGGAATGTCGATGCCATCTAGTTGGATTTTGGGGTTTTTCGCGGACTGGGCCGTCGTGGGCCTGCCGGGCCCGTGGGCTTCCCGGCCCAACGGGTCGACCCGGATGAACAGTGCCCGCGACGGTTCGTCTTCGACTTTCCCCTATAAATAGCGGAGGGGGGTTCACTTTCTCCCCACTTGTTTCCTTCGCTCTGAAGCATCGACTTTCTTCGCATCGACTTTTCTGAAAGTCGGTCCCTTTCGAAGTTGTTCCCCATTGGACTGTGGTCCAACTTTGTGAGGTTTGACGCCTTGTCATCGACTTTTCAAAGTTGGGTCAATTTTTACAGGGATCGACTTCCTGAGACCCTTGTCTCCCGAAGGTCGACTTTTCTGGGATCGACTTCTGAGGTCGACTTCCCTGGGATCGACTTCTGAGGTCGACTTCCCTTATGTTGCTAGTTCGATTCCCTGAAGTTCGGATCGACTTTTCTTGGGATCGACTTTTTGCCATAACTTGGGCTGACTGCTGTGTTCTTTGTGCAGGTTTATAATGTCTTCTGACAAGAACTCGCAGCAGGATCTTCCCCTTGATGAGGATCGGGCTACTGTTGCCAGCCCTCAGGATGCTCCTACTGTTGCGCTGATATTGCTGTGGTAGTGCCTGTTACCATCCAGGTTCAGGATGCTCCTACTGAACCAGAGTCTGTTCGGACTGCTCCTGTCGTGACGGAGTCTAGAGTTGCTCGCCTTCCTCCTTACCTATTGGAAGTAAGCGAAAAGCTCTTTCCCGTCGTACGTGCAAGCCCGTACCTAGTAAGTTACTTATTTATTATCTATTTCGTAACTTACTCTTTATTTGTTTCTTTTTGTTTGTAGGTGCTCCCCCTTCTTCCCCCGCACGTTCCAGTTCGGGGTCTTCTACATCTAGCTCTGGAAGCTCGGGTTCTTCTTATTATAGTTCCTCTTCCTCAGAGCAGGATGTAGAAATTGGAGGAACCCCTCCCTCCGTTGTTAGGACTCCTCCTCCTACCATTATTTTGCCTTCCATTCCTGAGGAGACTCCTACTTCGGGGAATTTATCCGTGACTATAGACAGTTCTGCTCAACTTCCTCCCGAAGTCTGTAGTCAGAACATTCACGTTTTAGAAAGTTCTCCTTTGGGTTACCCCCCTGAGACGAGGGACAAATACCCCTTTCCTTCTCCCCTTGAGGAGAAGAGCGCCCCATCCTTCTATCGGGAGATGGATGGTTCTTGGCGTCAGTGGTCCGTTCTCGTTCGCAACGGTTTCCACGTCGTCCCTATCCTTGACCGGGGCGAATATGGGACTGGATATGGTTCTTTCTGTACAGTCTCTCTGACTGATATTCCGGGCTACCCCCTTTCCTCTAATGCGGGTAGCTGCTCTAACACCCTTTCCCTGGATGCCGCCCAAAGAATTTTAAGGGGGTTAGAGCTTAGAGAGAGAGTGTACTGGGCGTACCCCTCTGAGAACACTGGCGACGTGCCCCCCTATTTCATGCTGGCACTCCATCGGATATGTTTCACTAACTTTCCGATCCTTCCGATTCCTTCCATAGTTAGTGAAATACTTTTATACTCTGGATTGTGCATCTCCCAGATGGGTGCCGCTTTTTTCTTCTATGTCAGGGGGTTTATTAATATTCTCAGAGATGCTGGCATAGTCCCTACTGCTCGGCTGTTCTTCTACTTCTTCACATTCCAAAATCCGAAGAAGGGCAGCCCTTTTATTACGTGTGCCAGCCGTGCTACATCTATTACTCACTCTGCCCTCTTGAAAGATCCTCCGACCAGGCGGAACAAGAGTGAGTTCATTTTTGTGGATTGCAGGTTATGCCCTGGCAGCAGACTTCTCCCTGCATCCACTAGTGGTCGTAAGCCTATTCCTCGTCCTGATCTGACTGAGGATGAGGGAGCTTCCGTGCAAAGGCTGGCCTTTTTGCATCCTATCGCTGTGCCTGTCGGTCACGCGATTGAAGATACTTTTAACCGACAAGGTCTTCCTTTGCCTGTTTTTCCTTTTATGTTTTTGATGAAGCACGGAATCTGCTACCAGTGGGCTCGCGGGGTGGCGAGATGAGCCGGAGGCTGTGGAGTCCACGACGCGCGCTCTACGTCAAACACCTGCAGAAGAGGAGGGAAATCGGCGACTCACGTGGGAGTAGGCGATTCGGGCTCCTTGGATGCTCTAGTGTGGAGTGTGTCAAGAGAGGATGAGTTGAGGGTAGAGGTCCCCCAAGGACCCCTTTTATAGGGTCTTGGGGGACGTTTTCCCCATTCATTTGTGTAGGGCCCACGCCATTAAGGTACCCCAATAAGGAATGCCTTAATGGCGAGGGTCCGCTCAAGTAACGGCTGGGAGTCGGCGATTCAGGTATGGGAATCGCCGATCCAGAGGTTCAGTCGCCGACTCCCCATGAGCCTAGTGGCAGCCTACCAGAGCTGTCCACGAAGCCTAGAGTTAGCGATTCCCCCCTGGAGTCGGCGACTTGGTAGTCCCAATCGGCGACTCCCAAGTGTTAGCTTGAGCTCTTGACGTAGACACGTGCTCCGCACCGTGGAAGCCTTTCCGGGGGTCCGGCATAAAGCGACGGAACCCTATTCCTTGTTTGAAGGGCGTTGCTGGGAGTGACTGACGTAATCAGGCATGTCTCACCAGTTTTCTATACATATGCATCTTCTAACTCTGTTTTTATTCCTTACAGATTTTTATGTGCATAACCCTGGAGGTGTCCCTGAACGCGTTGGGCAAAACGAAACGGGCACAAAGGTTTATGCAGCCGCCTCCAAGCCTTCTGACGCCGATCATCTGAGGCAACGTGCTCTGGAGAACGCCTATACGATGGAGCATTCTCCTACTCCTCCTGACGCCTCCTGACGAAGTCCAACGAACTGAGGAGGGGGAGGTACCTCCGGTGGTACCTACAGAAACTACCCCTGTGCAGTCTCCTGCTGCTTCCAAGCTCTCCTCCTTCTTCCGTACCCCAGAAGAGGAGCGAGAGAAAACTACTGAGAAAGAGACCCAGTCTGAGAGGTCTGAGAAAACTACCGAGAAAGAGACCCAGGCTGAGGGGTCTGAGAGGAGAAGAAGAAAAGAACGAACTCCTCCCCCCAGGACCAACTCATCTCCTCCGAGGAAGTTGAGGAGACACTCCCCCAGGCTACGAACTCCTCCTCGCAGGACATATTATGCTGGGGAGTCCTCCCGGGGTCGCTATAACTATTCCTCCACCCGGGAGACACAGCTGCCGGGTTACCAAGGTTCACACCCCCGGAACTACGGGTCCAAGTTTCTTCTGACCCCCGACACGGATGCCGCCCGAACTACACTGCGGACCATATCTGGGTATCCGATGGACCGGACCGTCGAGGAAATAGGACAAAACCTGAGCAACGTGAGTGCTTTTGTTTTGATTATTTCTATGAGCGTGTCCTTACCCATTCTTTCTCTTTTTGCAGCTCACCTATTTGTTTCAGGGCCGCCTCTCTTCCCTGTCTCGTCTTCGTGACTATCAGTCTATGGAAGACGAGTTGAAGAGAGTTAAGCGCCGTTGCAAAGATCGGAAGGCGAGGTTGCGCAAAAAGCTTCAGACGCCTCTACTCTGTCTGCCACCAACAAGAAGTTGGCTGAGGATTGGGCTGCTCAGAGGAATCTCTTGAGAGATAAAGAGCAGGAAATCTCCAAGGTCAACGGGGAGCTGGGGGCCGCAGAGTTGGAATTAGCAGCTGAACGTGCCCGGCCGGTTTCTATTAAAGAATCGATGATGGTCGATCTCACCCACCAGCGTGAGAATGTTGAGGCGAACCTTGAATCCTGTCGGACACAGAACTCCATATTTTCCGACCGACTGGATGAAAGTCATGAAGAGAACAAGAAGCTGTTGAAGTCGCTGGATGATTATCAGAAATCAATAATGCGACTGGAAGAAATGGACCGGGCAAAGACTGAGGAGGTCCAACGTCTGACTGAGGAAGCTCGACAGGCAACTGAGGAGCTTCAACGTATGATCGACCATCTGGAGAAGCTCAAAGTTGATTATCTTGCCAATGTGCGAGATTACAATGACTTGGTCGATCTGGGTCCTCATGTCTGCCCTGGTTTCGAGGCTGAGGATGTCCATAACTGGGCCTGCAAGTACCCCAAAGAAGCTACCGAAGTTCGAAATCGGGCGCTTGCGGAAGAAGAGGATGAAGAGAATGAAGAAGAGGAGGCTACGGGGGATGATACGACTGCTACCGTTGACAATAATTTCTCCATAGAAGATCAAGACAACAACGATGCAGAGGGTTCTAAAGATACACCCCCCCCCTCCTAAATAGATTAATCCTCTATCTTATCCTTTCAACTATTGTAATTTACATTCCTCTGTAATTCTTTTTAGATCAATATATGGAATGTATTTTCAAGTGTTCTGTTAACTAAATAACATATTAGTTACGTAGTTCAAACTATTACAAGAGTAATATAATCCTACTTAATTGTTTAAAAGTACAACTGTAGGTTATCCGCGTGCCAAGTATTAGGAATGCCTGTTCCATCTTCCCGCTTTAACTTGTACGTGCCTGGTCGGAGTTCTTCCTCCACCACATATGGTCCTTCCCAATTTGCGCCTAGTTTGCCTTTAGAGCAGTCTTTTCTGCCGACACTCGCTCTTCTCCATACTAGGCTTCCTTTTCTTATTGCTTTACCCTTGACATTCTTGTCGTGATATCTAGCGATACTTTGTTTGTAAGCTGCATTCTTTGCCTGTGCATTATCCCTAAGCTCATCCACTAAGTCCAGAGTTATCGCACATGATCTCATGTTTTCTTCCATGTCATAGGATAATACTCTGACCGTTGGAATGCTTAGCTCTATCGGGATTAACGCTTCCATTCCGTATGCTAGTGAGAACGGGGTTTCTCCGGTGGGTGTCTTTTCAGTGGTTCTATACGCCCACAGGATCTCTGGTAGTAGATCTGCCCACGAACCTTTGGCCTGTTCGACTTTTTTCTTCAGTCCCTGAACGATGGCTCTGTTTGTGACTTCTACTTGCCCATTACCCTGTGGTCTGTATACCGATGAAAAATGGATTCTAGTGCCCATGTTCTCGCACAATCTCGTAAACTCCCCACCGGTAAACTGTGTACCGTTATCTGTCACTATATGCATTGGAACACCGAATCTGCACATTATGCACTTGAAGACAAACTTCGTTGCTGCTCCTTGAGTTATCTTGGGTACAGCTAGTGCTCGACCCATTTAGTAAAGTAGTCGACAGCCACAAATATAAATTTAGCCTGGCCTGTCCATACTGGAAATGGTCCCACAATATCTAATCCCCACATTGCAAAGGGGATGGGGCTTTCTACCCTGTTAGCTGAGTTGCGGGATTTCTCTGTATGTTTTTGTGTATTTGACAGGCCTAGCATTTTCTTGCAAATAGGACTGCATCTTTTTTCAGTGTGGGCCAGAAGTATCCCTGCCTTATTATTCTTTGGGCCAGAGATCTTCCCTCCTGATGTATTCCGCATACTCCTTGATGAATCTCCTCTACAATGAATTGTCCTTCTTCTGTTGAGACACATTTCATTAGAGGTCCGTCGTAGGATTTCTTATACAGAATGTCACCGATCAGGCAGAATCTCGAAACGCATGTTTGCAACTTGCGTCTTACATTCTTATTTTCAGGAAGTTTCTGTCCCTTGAAGTATTCTATCAAGGGCTTCCTCCAGTCTTCTGCCTGGATCATGACTAAGTTACAAGAAGGTGTAGATGCTGAGTCAACTAGTATCTCTCTCTGCCCCCCCTCGAAACAGAAGCTAGCTTTGCCAGGGCATCAGCTGAGTTGTTTTGATTCCTTGGAATCTGCTCTACTTCAACCTTGGTGAATTGTTCTTTGATTTTTTCCAGTGTGGCTGCGTACTGTACAATTAGAGGTTCTTTGACAGTGAACTCTCCTGTGAATTGCCGAGCCACTAGTTGAGAATCTGTTCTAATAATTACTGAACAGGCCCCTAATCTTCTGAGAATCTTCATTCTTTGGATTACAGCTTCGTATTCTGCTATATTATTCGTAGCTGAAAACTGTAATCTGATAGAATGTTCATATATTCTTTGGTCTGGAGTGATTATCTTTATTCCCACTCCTGCACCTGTACTGCAGCTTGAGCCATCAACCTCTATTATCCAAGGTTTTTCTTTGCTTTCCTGGGTCATGTCTACAATAAAGTCTGCAACTGCTTGGCCCTTAATGGCTGTGGCAGGAACAAAGTCTACATCAAACTCGCTTAACTCCAGTGCCCACTTCGTTAATCTTCCGGAAGTATCTGGCCTGTGGAGGATTCTGCGGAGTGGATGTTCTGTTAAGACTTTAATTGTATGAGCCAGGAAGTATGCTCTGAATCTGCGTGCCGCGTGTACTACTGCCAGGACTATTTTTTCCACTGGAGGATATCTTGTTTCTGCCCCTTGTAGCCTTTTTGAGTGATAATATATCGGGATCTGCTCACTGTCCCTTTGATATATTAGAACTGCACTGATAGCCTCTTCTGAAGCTGCTACGTAGACGTACAATTCCTCCCCTATCTTTGGTGAAGTTAGGTGTGGTAGAGAAGCCAGATGTGCTTTGAGCTGTTGAAATGCCTTGTCACACTCTGTAGTCCATGTTATTGCCCCTTTTTGACTAGTTTTTAGTAGCTGGAAAAAGGGTTTGCACTTGTCTGCTGTTTTGGAAATGAACCGACTTAAGGCATTGATTTTTCCGTTCAGCTTTTGTACCTCTTTTATTGTTCGAGGTGGTGCTGTTTCTAGTATTGCTGCTATTTTATCTGGATTTGGTTTTATCCCTTTCTGCCCTACATAGAATCCAAGAAATTTTCCTTCTTGTACTCCGAAACTGCATTTGGCAGAATTTAACCTCATCCCATAATTCTGCAGAGTTTCCAGGGTTTCTTTCAGATCATTTGGGTGCTCATCTGCTTTTTTGGACTTTACCAGAATGTCATCTACATATGCCAGGATATTTCTTCCTTCCTGCCTTTTGAAAACCTTGTCCATCAGCCTTTGGAAGGTTGCTCCTGCATTTCGTAAGCCGAAAGGCATGACTTTGTAGCAATATGTCCCCCACTCTGTGATGAATGACGTAGCCTCTTCATCATCTTCTTTCATTAAGATCTGATTGTACCCTGAATGTGCATCCATCATAGATAGCAACTCATTTCCTGATGCTGCATCTACTAATCTGTCGATAGATGGGAGTGGGTAGCTGTCTTTTGGACATGCTTTGTTGAGATCTGTGAAGTCTACACACATCCTCCACTTCCCATTAGATTTTTTAACCATAACTGGGTTTGCTAACCACTTTGGATATTTGACTTCCCGGATGTGCCTAGCTTTGATTAACTTTTCAATTTCAGCCTGTGCTACCTCCTTTCTTTCAGCTGCGAGTATTCTTCGCTTCTGCCGTATAGGAGTAAAGCTACTGTCTATGTTGAGCTCATGGCATGTTATAGCACGCTGTACCTGTGAGGGTGCCTCCCCATCCCATACGAACGTGTGCACATGGGTTTCTAATAGCTGCAGTAGTGATTTTTTTAACTCGGAGGATAAAGATGTCCCTATCTGGACTCCTCCTTTTGAGAGTTTGACTTCCTCAACTTGATTGAATGAGGTTGTGTCTTCTTCCTCCTCTCTTTCTTGGATGTACAGGGTTACAGGTTTGGCTATTTTAGTTGCCTTCCTGTACGAATTTCTGGAGTCTTTCTGTGCTCAAAAACTGTTGCCATTTTGCCATCTTTTCCTGGGTACCTGAAGCATTGATGGTAAGATGATGGTATCGCTTTGAAACCGTGAATGCTTGGTCTGCCCAAGATCCCATTGAACGGAGTGTCTATATTGACCACAACGAAGTGTGCTGTGCGTGATACTCTCCCGTTTCTTTTTCCCAGGGATATCTGTAGATCGATGGCTCCTACTACTGGGGCCTTTGTGTTTGTAAACCCATAGATGGCTTCCTTGGCCGGGGTTAGCTGATCCACTTTGTAGCCCATTTTTTCGAACGCAGCTAGGTATAATATATCTACTGAGCTGCCGTTGTCCACCATTACTTTGTTCAGACTTAAGTCATCCCCTATATCCACTTGTATCACTAGTGGATCCTCATGTGGGCTGACCACGTTGTCCAGATCTTCCTCAGAGAAGCTTATTTCCTCGCTTGGGTACGATTTTTTCTTAGATTTTGGTACCGTTGTAGTCTGCATTATTTTGCGCGAGTAACTTCTGCTTTCTCCTACTGATCCTCCACCGAAGATTAAATTGATTACCCTTCTTTTGTGGTCAGTGTCTGAATCGGGACTTCTTGAGCGTTGGCGCTTACCCTTGTTCTTTGGGTCCTTGCAGCCTTGTCGCCCCCTTTCTATTTTATTTATATATTGCCTTAGCTTCCCTTCCTTTACTTGTGTGTCTAGGAAGGTGCTCAGCTCCCTGCAGTTCTCTGTGTTGTGCCCGTAATCCTTGTGGAACTTGCAATACCTGTTCCTCCTTGTTCGAGCCTCTTTTGTTGCAGGGTTCAACTCTTCTGGTTGAGGAAACCTTATTCTTCCTTTTTCTTTATTATAGATTTCCTCTTTTGGAGTAGTGAAAACCGTAAATCCCAAGTCTTTGTACTTTGGATACCTTGATTTCCCAAACTCCTCAGATGTCTGATAGACCTTTCCGTCGTGTTTTGGTCTCCAGGACGATTCTCCTTTTTCAAACTTCTGGAATTTTTTCTTTGGTGCTTCATATGCTTTTTTATTGCTTATGGCACCTCTCTCTTTTTCTTTTTCTTTCTCATACTCTTCAGAATTTATATATTTCTGGGTCTTTGTTAGTAGGTCCTCCATGCATTTTACATTACTGACGTTTAGCTTTATTGCTAATGGCGTGTTCATGTCTAGCCCTTTTGAGTATGCGCATATTGCGATTGTTGTGTTCAGATCGGAGATTTTCTGCATGGCTTCTGTGAATTTAGTTGTATAATTCCGGAGCGTATCTCCATTCTGTTTGATTGCAAACAGTGATTCTGTGCCCTTTCTTACTCTTGTGTTTCCACAGTGTTGGGCGACGAATTTCTTTTTCAAGTCTTCGAAACTTGTTATGCTCCCTGGCTGTAGTTCAACAAACCACCTATATGTAGGCCCTTTCAGTGTTCTTGGGAATGCTCTACATAGGATGTCATCCCTTGATGTGGCCCACTGCATTGCCCCCACAAACATATTTATGTGGTCTGCTGGGTCCATCTTCCCATCATAAATCTGCAGCCTGGGTAGCCTGAATTTTAAAGGTGCTGGTTTTACCATCAGCTATCTGTGCAGGGCATCCATGCCTACTAGCCAATTTGGAACCTCACCTCCTCCTTCTGTGTCTCCCGTGCTTTCTTCCTGTACGGGTTTTCTGAAAAGAGGTTTGGGTTGCTCCTCTGGTTTGCGAGGTAGTGGTGCGCTGGAGTGTGCTGCCCTATGACTTGACACCTCCTGCTGTGCCTTGGCCTGCTTTGAGGTTTGAGCTTTTGACTGGTATATTGATGCCTTAGACTTTTCAATATCCTTTATCTTCTCGCTCATTTTCGCTATGGTTTCCTTCATTTTTTCCAGCTCTTCTATGGGCATTTTTATGAACCCATGAGTGGATTCTGATGCAGCAGCCCTTGGTTCCTTGCTGCTTGTGGGTCCCCCTTTCTGAGGTTGTTCTTCCGAAGGTTTCTCCTTTTCAGCAAGGAGTCGGATGGCCTCTGCTATTGCCTGAACTGTGATGTTCAGATTTTCCCCTCCTGCTGAAGCTTGGGGGGTTTGCTCGGGTTCGCCTTCAGGGTCAGCCTCAGGTCCCGTGGGAGTCCTCTTGTTTTTATTGGCCTTGGGTGGTCGACCCACTGGCCTTTTAGTTTTTGAGTTGCCAGGCTGTTGCTCTGGCGCCTCCTGAGAATTTGCTCCTCCTCCTTGGGAAGTGCTTCGAGTTACCACCATTTTGGAGTGTTCGACTTTTTTGGAAGGAGTGTTCGACTTTTGCCTGGAGAGAAAAGTCGATCTTCAAAAAGTCGATCCTTAGTGCACTTGGAGGATTCCTTGGAAGTCGATGTCTGAAAGCCTAGCTCCTTGAGGGATCGACTTTTTTCTCGGAAGAAAAAGTCGATCTTCTGAAAAGTTGATCCCTTGCTGGCTGATTTCCTCGCAAGACTCCCTAGCTGGCGACTTGGAAAAAAGTCGATCACTTTTTTCGAAAAAGTCGAGGAGCTTTTGTCGTGAGTATCTTTGAGTCACAGACGGCGCCAACTGATGGGGGTGAAACCTGACCAGTACTCCAAGATGCGCAAGCAAGCGCCAAGCGGGGAACTCCGCGGGAAACCGGACCGGAACTCAAGTGTGCAGAGCTCTGCTTAGCTAGGAATTCTTCTTCTCCAAATGACTTGCCTTTAATGAGTGGGGGGTGCCCTCTATTTATAGGGGTTCTTATGGGGGCAATATGGTCATTTGGGCAGTAACCGCCTAACTGCCCAACTGATCAGATTGGGTCCAGGGGTCGACTTTCCAGAGATCGACTTTCTGGGGGTCGACTTTTCCTGGTGATCGACTTTACTCAAAAGTCGATCCCAGGGAAGTCGATCCTCAGGAAAGTCGATCTTCCTAGGATTCGACCTGGGACCTCCCCAACCCTAGAATAGATACCTCAACTCATCTTAGGCTATCCGGACTTCTAGTTGCTGGTAGGTTGTGACTGTGTTCGGGATACTGTATCACCAGAACTCAAATATGTTAATTCAAAAAAAATACTTCTCTTTGTCCAATTATGTGTTTTTCTGAAATTGGATTCTTTTACCTTGTGCGACAATCCAAAAATCACTTCATCTGAAGAAATGATGTGATATTCTAATTCATATCCTGTAAGGCGCTCAATCGTAACATCTTTTTCAACCCTTCTACTAAATTTATCCTTCTGTCGCCGATATTGATGATTTGCCGAAAGAAATTGACGATGACAATCAAAGAAACATATCTTCCTACTATTTTTGATATAAAATGCTTTGTTGTTTCCCATACAATATGGACATGCTAATTTTCCATGAGTACTCCAACCGGATAATATTGCATAAGTTGGGAAGTCTGAAATAGTCTACAAAAGTGCCGTCTCATGTTTTTAAATGCATCGTATGTCTCGATCCCGTCATTCCATAAAATTTTCAATTCATCAATCAAAGGGGATAGATAAATGTCAATTTCTTTCTTTGGACTGTGAGGACCGGGGATCAAAATAGTCAAGAACATGAATGGTTGTGTGTTGCATATCCACGATGGAAGGTTGTATGAGGTAACGATAACTGGCCAACATGAGTACGGTACGCTCGAGTGATCAAATGGATTAAATCCATCAGTGGACAAACCAAGTCTCACATTTCGAATATCTACGGCAAAACTTTCATGAGTACGATCAAAATATTTCCAAGCTTCGTCATCGGCTGGATGTCTAACTTCATTGTCGATATATTTCCGACATTGATTGTGCCAAATCATTTCCTTTGCAGTATTTGAACAGTGGTATAACCGTTGTAGTCGGGGTATCAAAGGAAAGTATCTCAAAATTTTAAATGGTATTTTACGACCAGTAGAAGTTATTGTCTTGTACCTAGGGTGTCTGCATGTCGAACACTCAGTTATGTTTTGATGGTCCTTGCGATATAAGATGCAGTTATTCTGACATGCATCTATTTTTTCATATTTCATCCTAAGTTTATTCAATTTTTGTTTTATTTTATAATACGAATTTGGAAGATTATTCACTTCTGGTAAAGATGAACCCCATAATTTCAAAATTGTATCAATGGCAACTTCAGGTATTCCATATGTTGATTTGATGCACATAATTTTTGGCAACACCTCTAGAGTTTTAACTTTAAATCCATCATACAATTTCTGATTTGCACTCTCTAACACATTGTAAATATTTTGGGTTTCAACATTGGGTAATTCAGTACGATGGTCATCGATAACGAAGGGTCTACTTGCATCATGAACCATATTGACTATTGGATTGTTACTACTAGATCCAACTTCAAAGGTAGTATGGCTGTATTCTTCGAAAATTTCTATCCGTGCTTTTTTTCTTGAGCTATCGATTTCACCATGTTGATGCCAAATAGAATAATCAGTCATGAACCTGTTTTTGTAAAGGTGAATACCCACTTCATCTATCGAAAAATAAAATGAACAACAACAAAAAAAGCAAGGGCACTTTATTCTTTCACATCCAAGTGTTTCTCTTGCAAATTTCAAGAAATGAGGGACGCCATTGCCAAATTCCACCGTTAGATGACCCTTTGAATCTTGTCGGTTATACATCCAAGTTCGATCATCATCGGTCATTCTAGGAATTTTAAACCAATAAAATTAGTTTTTAAAATTAATATACGTATTATTGGATATCGTATTTTCATTCTACCTAATTTATATATTAATGGGAAATAGAGTGAGACAAACAGAAAGTATAAACATGTTATTGGATTATAAGGAAAAAATCCTTATAATTTTAATACTGAGATGGGTATGATTTTAGTTAATTATAAGAAAAAAATCCTTATAAAATCGATCCCTAATTTCAGTTAATTTAATATCTTTATTTTTATTGTTTAAAGTTTAATTTAATATCTTTATTCTTGTCATTTTCTTTTAAGGCTCTCATTTCATTTTGCATAGCTTCAACCCATTTTGGGTCATTTGAAGCTTCATTGTATGAACTTGGTTCATTATTAACTGTTATTTGCTTTAAGAAATGTTTATGCTGTTCATTTATTTTATTATATGAGACATGGTTGCTCATTGGGTATTTTGGTTCATTTTGTTTTATTTTTCCTTTATTTTCTAGAATAAAATCTTGAAAATGTTTTGGTTTAGTTATTTTTCTTCCATACAAGCTTATTTTGTGGTTTGTTTGTGGTGAAGAATCATTTTCATTTTCATTAAATTCTATTTTGTTCTGATTTGATGTGTTTTCTGACAAAGATGATTGTTTAGTCAGATTTCTATTTCTATTTGTTGTGTTGAGACATCCCTGTCCAGGGTTTTGTCTCTCTTCAGAATGCATTTGTTCTTGTTCTGGACATTGCTTATTTTGGAGATTTTTATTTAGACTGCCCTGTTTAGTACCTGAATTAATTGGTTCTCCACCAATTAATTGTTTGTTTAGAATTAATTCTTTTCTTTTGTTTTGTTCATTAGCCTGCTTTTGAGGTGTATCTGAACTTTGTTCCTGTTCTGGGCAATTTTGCTCTTGTTCTGAGCATTTTTGTTTTTGTTCTGAGCAGTGTTGCTCTTGTTCTGAGCAGTGTTGCTCTTGATCTGAGCAATTTTGCTCTTGTTCTGAATGTATGATATGCCCTGGGTTTGTACTTGTTTCTAATGATTTATTCTCATATATGTTTTTATTACAGCAATTTGTTGTTTCATCAGCCTTATTATTTGCAGGTATATCTGATGATTTTGTTTTTGTTGCTGTTTTGTTTCTTCCAGGTATGACTGCTGGAATTTTATTTTTGTTATTAGTTTCAGATTGTATATTATCTGAACTTTCAGGTTTTGTTTTATTCTTTTCTTGATATTCATTATGATGATGAATGATTTGATTATATAATTCTTGCAATGGTTTTTCATTATCCTTTATACTTTTAATTGGGTTTTTGAAGGGGAAAATATTTTCCCTAAATGTTATATTTCTTGAAATATGAAAATCCATATTTTTCAAGTCTAATATGAGATATCCTTTTGTGTTGGATGGATATCCCATAAAAACACCTTTAAATGTTCTTTGTGAAAATTTGTGGTCCCTTTTATTTGTAGTTGCATAACATAAACAACCAAATGTTTTAAGATTGTTATAACTAGGTGTTTGTTTATATAATACTTCATAAGGAGTTTTATTTTTTAAAACCTTTGAGGGGATCTTATTGATTATATGGGCAGCTGTTAAAACACACTCCCCCCAATATTTTAGAGGTACTGCACTTTGAAAATGCAGTGCTCTTGCTACTTCCAACAGATGCTTGTGTTTTCTTTCCACAATGGCATTCTGTTGGGGGTATATGGACAGGAATATTGATGAATTATTCCATGTTTATCTAGTAATGTTTTGAATTTAATTGAATTAAATTCTCCTCCATTGTCACTTCTTATTGTTTTTATATTTTTGTTGAAGAAATTCTTAACTCTTGTTATGAATCTTGTCATGCATTCTAAAACCATGTCTTTGGTTTTGATTAAGAAAATCCAAGTCATCCTACTTAGATCCTCAACTATAGTTAGGAAAAAAGAATAACCATCATGTGTGGTTATTGGGAATTTTCCCCAAACATCTATGTGTATTAGATCAAATAGATGTTTTGATTTTGACAAGCTATTTTTGAATTTTAATTTAGCTTGTTTTGCAAATGGACAGATATGACATGTTTCTTTTATAGAATCAAAATCTTTATTGAAATCTGAATTTATTTGTTTATTTTGAAAAACATATCCATTATCTAGTTTATTACAATCTGAAAATGGTTTACATTCTATTTTATTATCCTTAGCTAGAAGCTTCATCTTCTCTGATGATAAATGCCCCAGCCTTCTATGCCAAATTTGAGAGTCCATGGCTATACATGCAAGATCAGGAGATTGTGGCTTCAAGAAGTAGAGTCCACCTTGGCATCTACCCTGCCCAATCACTTTCCCTGATATTCTTTCCTGAAATTGACATTTGATCTCATCAAAAATGACATTTACATTTGAGTCAGATGCTAATCTATTGACTGAAATTAGGTTAACCTTGAATTGGGGAATATATAAGACGTTTTTCAGTACAATATCTTTAGATATTGTTATATTTACTGTTGAGATAACTTTGCATTTTTCACCACTTGGTATGGTGACAAAGTGTTCATGTTCTTCTATTGGGGTTTTATCAAATAAATGGATGCTTCCAGTCATATGCTTGGAAGCTCCAGTGTCTATGATCCAAGTATTTTTGAAATTTAATGAATTAAATGAAAAGTTCATACCTGAGGATTTATTTAAAAAATCCTTAAGCATCATAAGTTCTTCATTAGTCAAGTTTTGCAAATTCATTGAAGTTGAGGCCTGATTTGCTGTTTCTGAAGAATCTTTCTTTGGATCATCTTTCTTTTCTTTTCTGAATTTCTTTTTATCATTTGGAAATCCTACTAAATGATAGTATTCTTCTCTTGTATGACCAAAAAATTTGCAGTTATCACAATAGTATCTGCTATCTAATTTTTTTCCATTCTTAGCATATATCCCCTTTCTCTTTGGTTCTTCCTTTTTTCCTTCTTTTTCATATTTCTTTGCAAAAAAAGCATTAGACTCCCCACCCAATTTTTCTTTGCAGTTGTCCCTATGTTTTTCTTCTTGTGTTGCCAAACAGAAGACTTGATTCATAGTAGGGAGTTCAGGGTATGCTAGAATCTGACTCCTAAGATTTCTGAAATTGTCATTCAATCCTAGCAGAAAATGATGTATTCTATCTTTTTCCAATTTCCTATTATAAATTGGAATACAACTTGCACAAAAATTGCAGTCAAGTTTCTCAATTTCAATAAACTGATCCCATAATGACTTAAATTTATCAAAGAAAATGGAAACAGTTTCATCTGATTGACTTAAGGTATTTATCTCATACCTTAGCTGACTTGTCTTAGGTGCATTTTTCTGTTTGTATCTTTCTTGGAGATCAGATGACTAGCCCATGCTTGATATGCAACTTCTGTGTGAATTAGAGTTGACGCGATTTGGGGAGAAACACTGTTGATGATCCAAGAGAGGACTGGGGATAATGGCCATAGGTTTAGAGGTAATGAAATGCATATGGCCATAGGTTTAGAGGTAATGATGTTTTTTTCATCAATCCTAAAGCCATGTCTACAATATGCCTATGATTTCTTTAAGAAATTGCTACCTTCTCATGAGTATGAGGGTATCAGAAAATATGGCTAATTCCATTTTCTCCTTAGAATTATTTAAACTCATTACTAACATATGCCCCCGGCCCCCATTATCAGTCTGTAAAAATTTAATCGTAGTGTTTAGATGATTTTCCGAGCTGAGCCGAGCCAAGCTGAGCCTGACAAGCCCTAGTTGAGCCGAGCTGAGCCGAGCCAAGCTGAGCCTGCAAAGCCCTAGCTGAGCCCG
Source organism: Zostera marina (assembly GCA_001185155.1). NCBI lineage: Eukaryota > Viridiplantae > Streptophyta > Magnoliopsida > Alismatales > Zosteraceae > Zostera > Zostera marina. Next base: position 48,298 of record LFYR01001466.1, on the reverse strand, counting down.
AGCCGAGCTGAGCCGAGCCAAGCTGAGCCTGCAAAGCCCTAGCTGAGCCTTTCTTATTATGATTTATTTTTTTATTTTTCATGATATATTTTTCATGAAACTCATGCGGACATGCAACTCATTTTTGCATGTTTCAATTATTTTATAGAATGGCCGGCAATGATCGAAATTGGATGTACAACCGACTAGATGAGAAAAATCAAATTACCGATCCATTTCTCAATGGTGTCGAGCGGTTTCTAAACTTTGCATTCTCAGAGTCAATTATGACTCGTGAAGATAGAAAAATTAAATGCCCTTGTAGTAGTTGTTGTTGTTTAAATAAGGAAGTTAGAGATATAATAACAGTTCATCTTTACAAGTCCGGTTTTATGAGTGATTACACTAATTGGGACCGACATGGAGAACCAAGGAAAAGAGTACGTGTAGATGAATGCATCACTATAAATGATGTTGAAATGGTCGATGATGAACGTATTAACACTAATCCATTTGTCGACATGGTCCACGATGCAAGTAGACCATTTGATTTACATGATGAAGAACCGAATGATGAAGTCCAAAAGTTTTACGATTTGCTAAATTCTGGTTATGCGAAAGTATATGAAGGTTGCGATGCATCTGTTTTGGAGATCTTGACAGAATTAATGCATCTTAAATCAACCTATGGACTATCTGTGGAAGGCTACGATACCTTGATGAAAACTATTCAGAAAATCATACCAAAACCTAACAAGCTTCCAGATACGTTTTATAAGGCTAAACAAAAATTGAAAAACCTTGGTTTGAAACATGAAAAAATAGATGCATGCACGAACAATTGTATATTGTATCGAAAAGAATATAAAGAGTTAACTGAATGTCCGACATGCCTTGAACCAAGGTTTAAGACACGGACAAGCGGTGGTCGTGATATTTCTGTTAAAATTCTTCGTTATTTTCCTTTGATCCCTCGACTACAACGACTATACCATTGTTCAAGGATTGCGAAAGAAATGGTATGGCACAGTACACGACGTCAAGAGGTCCCTAATGAGTTACGACATCCGTCTGATGGCAAAGCTTGGAAGCATTTTGATAGTATTCATCCTAGATTTGCATCTGATGGTCGAAATATGAGGCTTGGTCTTTCTACAGATGGATTCAATCCTTTCGGTCATTCTTCATCACAATACTCTTTATGGCCAGTGATCGTCACACCGTACAACCTTCCTCCGTGGATGTGTAACAAACAACAATTTATGTTCTTAACTATGTTGATTCCTGGTCCTAAAGGTCCAAAAAAAGAAATTGACGTTTATTTGGAACCATTGATTGATGAGCTTAAACTACTATGGATTGAAGGTATCGAGACGTACGATGCCTTTAGTAAGTCAAATTTTACAATGAGAGCATCACTTTTATGGACTATTTCTGATTTTCCAGCCTATGCAATGTTGTCTGGTTGGAGTACACATGGGAAGTTATCATGTCCATATTGTATGGAAAAGACAATCATTTTTTTGACAAATAGTGGAAAACCTTGTTTTTTCGATTGTCACCGTCGATTTCTTCCCGAACATCATTCATTTCGACGACAAAGAAATAAATTTCTAAAGAGAGTTGAGAAAGACACACCCATTGAACGTATTGATGGAAAAGAAATAGAATTATGTTTACCTTTAAAAGATGATGTGTTTTTTGGAGGAAGTAATGATAAAAGAAAATTGACAAATTTTGGAAAGACACACAATTGGACGAAAAGAAGTATTTTTTTCGAATTGCCGTATTGGAGTTCATTACTTTTTCGTCACAATGTTGATGTAATGCATGTTGAGAAAAATGTTTTTGATAATATTTTCAATACAGTAATGAATGTGAAGATGAAAAGCAAAGATAATCTCAAAAGCCGTAAAGACCTTATAGAATTAGATATTCGACATGACTTACACCCTCGAGAGATTGGAGACAAAATATTTCTTCCGAAAGCATCGTATGTATTGGAAAAACTTCAAATAAAAAAAGTGTGTGAATGGGTTTCTCTACTTCGTTTTCCCGATGGTTATGTGTCAAACATCTCTAAATGTGTCAAAATCAATGAAAATACTATCACGGGAATGAAAAGTCATGATTGTCACGTATTCATGCAGAGATTATTGCCTATCGCTTTTGATAATTTCTTACCAAAAGAATTTACTAATGTATTTACCGAAGTTAGTCGTTTCTTCAGCAACATATGTTCTCCAACACTTAAAGAAAATGAAATGAACAAATTTGGGGAATCAATTGTAGAGACGATATGTAGATAGGAAAAGATATTTCCACCTTCTTTTTTTGATTCAATGGAGCATTTGTTGATCCATCTTCCATATGAGGCTGCAGTTGGGGGACCAGTGCAATATAGGTGGATGTACCCTTATGAACGGTAATTTTCTTTTGCGAACAATCAATATTGCAAATTATATATTTATATGATATAAATATAATTCCTATTTACAGATTTATGTTTTTCTTGAAAAAGAAAGTCCGTAATAAGGCATGCGTTGAAGGGTCTATTGCAGAGGCTTATATTGCTGAAGAACTAGGTACATTTTTCTCGATGTACTTCGATAGTACGTTCATATCAAAATTCAATAGAAAATCAAGGAATTTTGATGGTGGGGAAATCGAATCTGGTGGTCGTTTATCAATATTTACTCAACCAGGTCCTGCTTTAGGAGGAAGTGTTCGTAGATATATATCTGATAGAGAATATAATGCTATAATGATTTATGTGCTTCTCAATTGCAATGAAGTAATACCATTTCTAAGAGAATTCGAGGAAGAAATGATTCACGAAAATGTAAACATTTCTGATGAGGAATTACAGAGAAAAACTGATTCTCTTTTTCATAAATGGTTCATAGATCGCATGAAGCATGGTCAACAAGATCAAAGGTTGCTTATTCTTTCGAAAGGTCCTCATAGAGAAGTTACATGTTATAAAAAATATATTACCAATGGATTTAGATTTCATGTGCAAAGTGAGGACAAAAGCAATACGTCGCAAAACTGTGGTGTCATGGTTCGTGGGACTTCTTCTTATGGAGATGATGGAGATAATTATTATGGAGTTCTTCAGGAAATTATCGAACTTGAATTTCTGGGTGATGATACTCGATTTTCGATGTTTAACTGTATTTGGTATGATATTCACAAAGGAATCAAAATAGACAAGTTTAAAACAGTGTCAATTGACACACATTCTAAACACAAAACATACGAGCCGTTTATTTTTTCTTGGCAATCTGAGCAAGTTTGTTATATACCTAATGTATCTGGAAAATCAACCGATTGGTATACGGTGCTTAGAATAAAAGCTCGAGATGTCATTGACGTTTCAGAAAAAGATTTAGATACATATCAAGACGATTTTAATGAATTTGATGTGAATGCAATCAACGATGACAGGATTGATGATGTATCTTTGAGTGTAAATCATGTTCTTGAAGAAACAAATGTTGACAACGATATTCAATTAGATAATATAGATATCGAATCCGATAATGAATTTATAAATGACGGTGAAGGATTTTAGTATGATTGTAAGTTAGTTCAAAATATAACGATTTTTTATGTGATAATCTTTTTTTGTTATAGTTAATAGAATTATGTCATGATTTTTTCCAGAAATGCCACGTGGACAAGGAAGTAAGCGTGGTCAAATACGTCGACAACGACAATCTGTCGACAATGAGGTGGAATCAGCTCGTCGATGTACTAGAAAATTTACAAAAGGAATTCCACAACCTTCAACACCATTTCCTGGAGTTGTTTTTCAATCTGGGTATATAATTCATTTCAAAATCAAATAATCAAATAACTTTCTTTTCATTATATTAATTGAACTTAAAATTTAACTTACAGAACATTTCCAAATGATATACGAAAGCAAATTGGATGTTTGGTTAAAGGATTTATTCCAGGAGCAGAAATCACATGGGCTCAATGGAGCGATGAGGATAAAGATATAATTTGGGACAAATTTTTGGTATGTTATGTGATTGTATGTCTTCTATATATGTGTTCAATTTATTTGATTATTTGAGAAATAACTCAATAATTTTTTCTGTGTAGAAATTCTTTAAATTTGATGACCAAGACCGTGCTCGGAATGCATTCAATCAGTACCTGACTATTAATTATCCAAAATGGCTTAGCAAAGCAAAACTGGATGCAAAGAGAAATGCTGGTGTCTCAGAACTTGACGAGACTTGCAAAGATTTCCCTCCAACATACATTACAAAAGAAAAATGGGGACTAATGATGGACAAGTTTTTGGCACCAGAGTTCGTAGAAAAATCAAAAAAGAATTCAGCAAATCGAACTAAAAACGACGATTATTTGGTGTACAAGGGTGGATCGGCTTCTTTTGAAGTCAACTCTCATGCATTAGTAAGTTTATATTTTAAATTCATTTCAATTTAAATATTTTATGAATTATTTTAACTAGATTTTTTCGTATAGAGTCTCAAATTAGGTCGAAAACCGTCATTTCAAGAGGCATTCTTGTCAACTCATACGCCGTTAAATGATAGAGGAAAAACTATGATGGTGAGTGATCATTTATTAATTACTCATAATATATTTATTTTTTCTTAATTATTTCATATTTGATTTTCGTAAAGGCCGAATATGAAAATTTGAATGAAGAACTTCGAAGACAAGAAGACAGTGATTTTGATTTTGATGACGATAGCGATGATGAAAATTTATCGTCTCAAGGTTCAACTACATTTCATACGAAGCCTCTGTTTAAAAACGATCATATTGGACCTTGGCTGAAAGCATCAAAGGGAAAGAAAAATGGGCGCATTCTGGGATTTAGAGTTGGCAATGACTCTATGTTATCAAATAAGAGGAGAAAGAAAATGAGCAATGAGGAAACTGAGAAGCACAACACTGAAGAATTTGAATTGGCAGTTTCCAAAGCCGTTGAAAAACGAATGGAAGCGTTCGAAATAGAAAACGAAAAACGATTTAAAATGATGGAACAACGGTTATTGACAATATACATGTGAGTTTAATAAATGTTTTTAAATTAGTTTTTAAATTTATTAATTTTTGAATATCTTCATTTATTAAGCAACGACCCGAATCGTCCATCATCGAGTAATGTTCCTGTTTCTTCTCAGTTGAACCAACTTATTCCATTATCGAGAAATTATTGGGAAGAAGATACTACTTTGAATTCGACACCTCGACTAAAAGGTAAGACTTTAGATATTTCCAATATTGTTCAACAAAAAAAATTGTAAAACACTTACCTCTATTGTAATTGAAACACTTAACTCTATTGTAATTGTAATCTCTATTATAACTCTATTATCTCTAATAAACACTTAATCTAATTTGTGATTCATTTGTGATTCAATATGTGAAATTTGTATGATTGAATGTATGTGATTGGTGTGATCGATTGAATGTATGAGATTGGTGTGAATTGAATTGTATTTGCAGGTATTGAATTGAATTTAGGGTTTAATTGTATTTGCATGTATTTACAGATGTGATTGAATAGTAAGGCTCTAAATGAGCACCCATATAAATAAAACATTTTTTTTTTGTATTATATTTTAGCGACGATTTAGCGACGATAAGTTGAAACAGGGAAAATTAAAATTTAACAAAAGCGACGATAAGTTGAAACAAGGAATATTAAAATTTATTGAGAGCGACGATTTAGCGACGATATGGCGATGATCTTTTTCAAATATTAGCGACGATTCAGCGATGATGCTATTTTTTGGCGCCAAAAAAATAGCGCGCGTGTGGGATTACATCAGCGCTACATTTTTAGCGAGGCGACCTACAGCGAAGCTTTAGCGACGATCAATAATCGTCGCTGAAACGAATTTAGCGACGATTTTTGACTTTCAGCGACGATCTCTGATCGTCGCTGAAACGCAGGAATCTTGTAGTGTCACACACAACAACAAATTTTATAGAAATTCAACAACAAAAAAGTAAAGAAGACTTTGATCAGGGCAGTTCAAGAGACCGTTAGAAGACAAATGCCGGATATACTAAAGGAACTAAGGGAAGACTTACGTCGAGAGATGATTGAGGTAATTAGCATTTATATATAAATCAATGTTCATATTTTCTTTATAATTTCAATTTTTTTTTACATTAGGGTCAGTCGAACCAAGAACACGACAACATAATCACGCCTACTACAAGAGATTCAAATGTCGAAAATGTTGGCAAAAAAGCGACTAAAAGTCCGACTAAAAGTGGGACGAATAGCGCGACTAAGAGCATGACCGACACTAACAAATAGGTTCCTCTTTATTTATCTTTTCGTTTAGTTTTGTTTTAAATGACATGAATTGTATGAAAATTGAAATGGTATGGAATTGATGGTATGTTTTGGAATTATATAGAATGGTTTAGAATGGTTTAGAATGGTTTAGAATTCATTCCTTTTCTTTTATCTTTTGGAATAGTATAGAATTGAAGAATTGAATGGAATGTTTTGGAATTGATTGGTTCATTGTTTTGCATAATTTTTATGGATATTTGTGTATGAATGGAATGTGTATGAATGGAATGTGTATGAATGAAATGTGTATGAATATATGTTTGAATGCTTTTTTCAGGTTATATGAATGTGTAAGACCTTACATTAGGCGTTTTCTAAAATTTAAATATTTCCTATAATTTTTTAAAAAATTAGCCACGGCCTTTTGGCATTTAGCCACGGAATTTGGCCGTGGCCCTTTCCTTTCCACTTTGTTTCAAGGATTTAGCTACGGCCAATAAAGGATTAGCCACGGATTTTGGCCCTGGCCCTTCCCTTTTTTCTCTGTTTCAAAGATTTAGCCACGGCCAATAAAGAATTAGCCACGGATTTTGGCTCTTGCCCTTCACTTTTTTCTCTGTTTCAAGGATTTAGCTACGGCCAATAAAAGATTAGCCACGGATTTTGGCCGTGGCCCTTCACTTTTTTCTCTGTTTCAAGGATTTAGCCACGGCCAATAAAAGATTAGCTACGGCTAAAATCCGTGGCCCTTCATCGCTCAAAAAATTTAGCCACGGCAAAATAAAATTAGCCACTGAATTATGCCGTGGCTAATTTTTTAAAAAATTTAACCCGATTACCGATTACCAACATTAGCCATGGAAAATAGCTATGGCTAAATTAAATGGCCGTGGCTAATATTTAGCCACGGAAAACCATTTCCGTGGCCAAAAATCAGTAGCCACCAGACCTACAGCCACGGCCCCTCCCGTGGCTAAATAAATTTAGCCACGGATTTTGCCATTTAGCCAGTGAACTTGGTCGTGGCTGTTTTGTTGTAGTGATTTATACAGAGTTCAATGATTGATTTAGTTTGATTAATTCCAAAATTTATAAAAAATACTTAATTCCCTGTAAGGAATTAGGGGCGGGTCGCCCTAAATCCGCCCCGGGTGTCGGGGCAGAGGCAGGTCTCGAGGCAGGGAAGTGGAGTATCTGTCTCGCCCCGTTCTCACCCTTAGCTAGCATAAGTTCTCAAATATTGGATTTTCACCTGAATTTAGTCTTAAATATATAAAACTCACATTCTTACAACGAAATATAATTCGAAAGTTAGCAAAAACCACAGGGATGAATATGGAAAATTATGAAAATTCACAGAATTAATTAGAATTAGTGAAGTTAGTTAAGTTCTTTATTCGTTAGTGTAAAAAATTGTTAGTAAGAGTGTTCGATTGGTTAGATTTGTGATCATAAATCATGTTTGTTTAGCCCAAACAGATATTGGATTATTGGATAGGAATAAAATTTTAAGTCTGGAAATGCTTTTGTTTTGATTTTATAAGACTTTACCCTTATATGGAGGGAATCCTTCCAAAAATTCTTAGCATAACAATGCCAGGGAAGTGGATCGAGTATCTGTTCCGCCCCGTTCCGTGAGAACATGTTTTCGAAGATTTGTTTGTACGTTAAGGTATACGATCGACTCCTTCTTCAAGCATCCTTGGATGATAATTTACATCTGAAAAAATATTCTTCTTAATAGAGAATATAATTTAATTATCACCGGTCTGAATTTTACAATACTAAATCGTTATTAGGAAATAAACATGACAGATATTCAGACACAGTATATCATTAGCTCCGTATGGTTAAACTTTAAAATATAAATTACTATTGATCACAGGGAGATTAACTCAACTATTAAGATTTCTGAGAATTCAGAGTTCGAGTCTAACTGTGTAAGTATTGTCATTAAGATATAATCGATATATATTATAGTCTCTGGTATATCATTTAGACATGTTTACATTTGTAAAGAGATACCAAAAATATCCGACCCGACACAATGGCCTAGGAACATCCCCAGATCCGACTCGACATGATGGCCCAGGAACGCAGCCTGATCCACTGTCGAGCCCCTTCCGGCACAATCCACTAGGGTGGCTAGGCCTGTAAATCGGACGAATTCGGTTTGGATACCCCTGTATCTGAATTTAAATTTGTTTAGTGTCCAGATAATTTGAATTCGTTCGATTATTATTCGAATTCGACTAAAATATTCGAATTCGGATATAATAACATATCCAAAAAAACTAAAAAAATAATATTTTACTCTTTTTTTTTAATAAAAACCCTTATAATACTTTAAATATAACATTTTAACATATAAATCCATCACAATATAAATTACATTATATTAGAGAAGACATAAAGGATAAAATTATTGTATATTTATATACTTGTATACTTATTCGAACGGATAATTATCCGAATTCGTTTAGCTTCGGATAGTATTTTAAGTATCCAAATTAGTATCCGAATTTGATTAAGCCTAACAAATTCGATTTCAAATTCAAATATGAATTTCTGATATCCATTGACAGGCCTAAAGGCGGCCTATGAATATTAAGACCCAGCCCTGGATATTGCCGAAGTTCAATTAATACAAGCCTCCTTGGAGGAAGAAAGTCACAATACCTACTGTACCTATATTAGAAAGAGATAGAGAGTAGAAACCCATATCTGATTGTGTAGGCTTATTTTCAGTCATACATCATCACAAATAAAAACAAAATCTCAAATAATAGCATGGTATAATTAATCTACAAAAGTATAATGATAAAGTGAAAGTTAATTTTCTTCTACAAGAAAAGAAGACGGACGAGGGTTTTATGATGAATTGGTTGGAGATGTTGATGAAGGGTTTGGATGCGGGTTTGGTCGGGTTCGGGTTTGCATAAATAATTTGAAAATTTCGATCAAATAATTTTAAAATAACATAAAACAATAAATAATTTTTAAATAAGTTAAAACATCAAATATTTCTTAAAATCTTAAATAAGATAAAATATCAAATAATTTTTAGTCAAAGACACAAATGTGAAGATGAATCCGATGACGGCGTGAAGAGGAGAGGAGAGAGAAATGAAAATAAAATTAGGGTTTAAATTTTAAAAGAAAAGGGAAAATTTATTAAATGTGTATATAAAATAAATTTAATTTATATTTTAAGGATTTTAAATAATTTTCTTAGGGTTTCGGGTGAGTCGGATGTGGTTCGGGTCATACTCGAACCCGACCAAAACGAATCGGGTGAAAAAACATGGTCGTAAATAGCCACCCAGACCCGACATTTTTGGGTTTGACTCGACCTACTCCCACCCCAATATGGTATATAGATATTTCTAAACTTTTAGAAAGACATCATCCCTTAAAAAAAAATATTAACTTAGTGGTAGGGGTGAAAATGGAGCGGGTCGTCCCGTTCCGCGCCCCGGTGGTAACCGGGTTCAGGTATTCTGCCCCATTCTCAATTTTTTGCCCCGTGCCCCGGTCATATTCCAGGGCGGGTCTCCGGGTAGGTCGCCCTTGTTTTAAATAAAAATAATTTTATTATATTTTATTATATTATATTAGATATAGATTATTAAGATTAGGAATTTATTAGATTTTTAAATTTAGGACTTAGTCCTTAAACCTTAAGTACATTTTAGATTTACTTTTAATAATTAGGGTAAAAAGTTTACCCGTTTTAGATTTTAGGATTACTCTTTTAATTATTTTTTAATAATTTGCATTTTATAATAATATTTTTTTTATATAATTCCAGGGCGGGTCGCCCAGTTCCACGTCCCAGTCTTCCTCATCAGAGCGGATCACGAGACAGGGCCGCCTCGTCCACGACCTGGCCCTTTCTCACCTCACTTAGTTGTTTTCTTACTTGGTATTTTTAATTTTAAAAACAATTCCTTTTCTAATTTTTTAGGTAATTTTCTTTTATTTTTTCCATTTTCAAAATAAATATGAAAATTACAACTTTATTATATAGAATGGTTACAATTTTATTTGTTGTATTTTCACCAATCTTTTCGGGTTTAATTTTATTAAGGCTTGTAATTCTGCCGGAGCATTTCCCTGCCTCTTCAATCTCCTTTTTTATCATGATCATTTGTTACAGAGGCAGTTATGCAAGATCTGGTGAGAATAGTTGAGCTGATGAATGTTCCAGAAACAAAGCAAACAACCGAAAGTACTGAGTCGTCACTCAACGTCGAAACTGATTTGAGGGAACCACATCGCACTATGGATCCGTCGACCTGAATTAAGAAGCTGTCGGTAAGGTTAATGGATTACGGTAAGTAATTAGTTTATCTTAGTATTAATTTTATTTTAATAAATGGACTTATAATTAAGTTTATTTTTATGCAATTTAAATTCCGCACCCTCATGTATTTTTCCTATAAAAGGGCCCCTTGATGTATCTTTTAAGGTATGAAATCAAATACAATTTCCCCCTATCACTCTTCCACTCCTTTCAACGATCATTCTTTCACATTCCAATCATTCCGACCATCATCTACTGCCAGCTCTACCGACTTCTGCACGCAACAACATTCTTCACGCTCGTCATCGCCCTCCTACCTCGTCAATCTGCCAATTCAATCCATTGATCTTAGTCTCTAATCCAACTAGATCGCATTCCGATATGAGATCGGAGAGAGACACCAAGTGCGGTCAGGTTTTATTAATCTGATTGGATTGATTCTTCGATTTATTATTTGATCGATTTATCCCGTATCATCATCTATCCCAACAAAAACTCCCAAATAATATTTTTCCAAAGATACAGTCTCTACGCTTGCAATCATTGCTTTTCATTGGAGACATCATCTGTTCGCTTTCTGCTAGACTCCCGAAAGGCTCCCATGAAAGAGGAACTAATAGTCTTCGTCGAGACCCAAGTCGACTCTTCAAATCGCCGATTTGGTCTGCCAAATCGCCTAGTTGAGGAGAAAATCGCTAAAGTCTAGCAAACTGCAACCCCAACTCGCTGATTTCAACCTCAACTCGCCGATTTAACCCCAAATTGTCGATTTAAAAGTGTTACTCCCGTCCAGCCCGAGCCATAATGGTCGTAACGGCTTCCATTATGGCCGGGCACGATCTCTCCCGTGGATTATGCCCACAGAGGTCCTATAAAAGAGGACCCATAAGCTCATTCAAAGGCATCAGTTCCATCCTTTCTAGAGCAGTAAATCGCCAATTTCCTCCCCCGAAGACTTGACGTAGAGCGCGCATCGTGGATCTCAGAGCCTCTGATATGAGAATGTAGCTGCTCGTACCACCGCGAGCGCTGGTAAACCAGAATTATTCGTTCCTCTTTGCTCATTTTACTTACACACTTGGAGAATGGATGAAGAGGATGATGAAGCACTTGGAACAAGTGAAGATGACTCTCTCCTTCAGTGAACACACGATTCACTCTTGGATGTAGTATGGAAGTAAGATGAAAGAAAAGAAGTAATGAAATCAAGAGCTCTTTTGGAATTAAAAAATCTCTCTTTTGAAGTATTAGTTCCCTTGGTCGATCATGTTTTGTGGGACGAAATTATAAACCAAACCAAGTGGGCGGGAGATCGATAAGATTAATATATATTGGATATAAGTTGCGTAGAAAATTTAAATTGAGTATTTTTGTAGCATGCATACACCACTTTAATTACTTTCGTTTGATAGATCTTGGTGTATGAAAGATAATAACAACATAAAAGATGCTATGAGATTTGGGGTTCCTTGTCATATTTGGAATTTAAAGAAACTAGAATGCTGACCTTTGCTGTAATCTATTGAATCCTAGTGAATCTCTCTATGATTTGACTGATATTCTAAGTAATCTCTCAAATGTTGAGCTTCTTCAATTTTGGGGTTCAAATTATGATGACTCTTTGGTAATGTATTAATTATATTGATTAATATGTTTGATTTCCATTTTATTTTCTCTTTTTATTAACCTGTACTTCATTTCTTGTTTTATTTTGCTGTTTAAGAAAATTGATATTAATCCTTCCATGATTGAACATATAAAATTCAACCAATTAAAAAAACTTCACCTCGGTGTGAATTTGGACTGCTCCAAAGAAACTTCCATTGTCTGTTGCATTCTCAAAAACTGTCCATCATTGACTTATCTTATAATACATGTAATTATTCTCTATTTCATTTAACATTTTACTTTTTTATATTCAAATTTTTTTCCCTTACAGTTTGAAAATCTAGAAGTTGAAAATGAATCATTATCTTCATCCGATATGTTTTGGAATGATATGAGAAGCAGCTCTTCAAACTTCAATTATCTGAAAATCTTTGATGTCAGCCATGTTCATGGATCAGAGTCAGAATTGAAATTCATTGCATATATTTATAAAATCACACCAATGCTTGAGGTATCTAACATAAAAATAAACTGGAAAAATATACCATTTGGGAAAGATGAAATGGGCAATATTCTGATTGAATTATTGTCATTTAAAAGAGCTTCAGGTGCCAAAGTAATTATTCAGAAACCTTTAGATTGATCTGATTAAAATCAGATCTTATTAATTAATTATGTTCTTCGATAATTATATTTTTCAAGTCCTTTTCTATTTTATTTCTATGGTGATACTAGTTGCTTAAATCCTAGATTTGTTGTTGCTCGAATCCATCTTGATACTAGTTGCTTCTAATTACAAACTAGACAATATTATCTTATTTTAATCAAGATTGTTACATATACAATTTATAGTTAGCTAGATCAATATAAGAGATCATCATTTTCCATATATATTTGAACATTGAAAATTATTAATCCAAAGATTTTGATTCATTTATCAAAATCCACCCAATCTCTTCACATATTTTTGCTTGGTTTTGATATGTGATTCAAGCCCAGCTCAACAACACTATCAACTTGGTGTAGATATAAGATCTGAAAATAAGGAAAATATAAAATCTGTAAAATTTAATCTAAAAATCAGAAGTAAACTAATAATCAGATTTAATCAACGTATTCAACAAAATAATCTAAAATACAATCTGAACATTACAGCTCTCTATCTTTTCTTTATCTTGTGATTTTATCTTTCATAGTGGGGAAATTTTAATTGACGGTAGACAACATCATATCTCTCAAAAATATAATTCTAACCTAGAAATAAAAGGCAATAGAGAATTGTAAATCATTAGATTGAACTCAAGCAATAAAATTAATCCATTCCTTTATTTTTGGTAAATCTATCTCCTCCACAAAATACCATCTTCAATATTCTCAATACAATTAAATGAATATGAGAACAATATATAATATCATATTCATTTCAATTCCTGTTAAAAGTTAAACAAAATCAGACAAGATCGTCACCATGTCAGAAAAGGAAACAATATTTTTCTGTAAGGCTTGTTTTCAGATTCTAACACGTATTATTGTTTGTGTTTTAATCAATCTGTAGTTCTATATCATGGTTATGAGGATGAGCATAGATTGGGATTGCTGCAACAGAAAAATAAGAAGAACCCTTCTGAAGATGTAATGTAAAAAAAATGATTCTTAATTACAGATATTTAAAATTAATGGACACTGTTTTATTTCTCTACCAAAAACAATTGCTGATATGCATGTTACAAAATAAATCTCACAAAAATCACCTACAAGGTCAGGCTTTCCGGATTTTCAATGATCTTTGGAAATGTCTGAGGAAAGGTTGCTAACTCAGCACCATAAATAATGAACTAAATGGATGATTGGTTTTTTACGACCGATGGGGATGGAATCAAAATATGAATAGGGATGAGGATGGATGGAATCAAGATGAGATCAGTAGGTACGTAACAGGGGAATCAGATTTTCATTACTTTAGGTAGGTTTTGATGTAGTTCCCGGCATCGTTTAAATTCCCAGTTGGTCTTTAAAGTTTCTGTATATATTAAGGATGTCCATGGGGATGGAATCGGAATATGAAACTCTAAATGTTAAATCTGTCTCCAGAATTGGGATTGGGGGATTTCGGAAGAAAAGAAAACATGATTTGGAATTTGGGGAAAGTTGGACAGGAAGAAAACAAAAGTTGGACAGGAAGAAATAGCTATTCTCAAATGATTCTCACCTCTAGAAATAGTGCCCGGAGAAGATTAAGAAGTTGGACAGAAGATTGAAATAACCGGTTGGACAGGAGATTGAAATATTTTTTTTTGAAAGATTGAGAAGCAAGAACGTACATTAGGGTTTAAGATTTGGGTATATATAAGGGTTTGGGATTTTTTATGGGTGAATTTTCATAAAATTATTTGGGGAAGTGAAAGTGAAATGAAAAAAAAAGATGGAATGAAAATTAATTTTATTTAATAGTTATATTTAGCGACGATAAATTTTAAATAGTCGCTAATTATTATATCTAACAACGATTATCAAATTATCGTTGCTAATCATACAAAAAAAAATAGCGACGATAAATTTAAATCGTTGCTAATATCGCACATTTTCTTCGAATTCTTTTATGAAATTTAACGATTATCCAAAATCGTCGTTAAAATCGTCGCTGAAAACCTCTTTTCTTATAGTGGGACGGATCGGGAAAGCCCAATAACGTTCCCGACTCAATAATATCCCACGCCCAATAACGTTTTGGGTCCAATAATGATTGTATAAATACCCCTAGGAGTGATACTTAGAGATGATATTTTACCATTTGTATGAAATAAACTTGGTAATATAGGATCTGACATACAAATCACATTACCATCAATCTTGGTACGTAAGAGAGGGGGAGTGGTGAAATATGTCTGATTACGTCAGTCACTCCCAGCAACGCCCTTCAACAAGGATTAGGGTTCCGTTTGCTATATACCGGACCCCCGAATGGCTCCTACGATGCGGAACAAAGGTCATCGTCAGCCGAGTTAACCAGTAAATCGTCGATTGGGCTAGCAAATCGCCGACATTAGTGGTAAATCGCCGAGTTGAGGCCGAGATAATCAGTATTAGTATACTGCAGATCTCGCCCCTTAACGCTCACCGATTTTGCCCCTAATTCGCCGATTCCCTTCCTGAATCGCTGATTTGCGACCGTTACTCGCCGGCTGCCTGCGTTATAATGGGTTATTAATGCGCCCCATTATGGCAAGGGTGTGATGCCCGCCGAGGAGGACGCCCCCCAAGACCCTATAAAGGGGTCCTAAGGAGTCACTCCAAAGCACAATCACAGTTCCACACAAACTAGAGAAAACTCAAAGAGAATCGCCGATTCCGGTCCCACACCATACCTATTCCCTCCTTACAGGATTTGACGTAGAGCGCGCGTCGTGGACTCCAGAGCCTCCGGCCCTCCTCGCACCACCGCGAGCCCCTGTTAGCAGATTCACTGGTTTATCAGCTGACGTCGTATGTGGGACATCGAACCATTGATATTCCGTCGTAATCGTCGATTTTCCTTTGCAAATTCCGGTTTGAACCCCCTTGAGGAATCGCCGATTATATATAAGGGATTTGCCGCAAAAGTCGAGAAAGAGAAAGGAGAGTCGATGGATGGGCCTACTGTTTGTCAAAATATCAAAAAATAGCTCAGAAATGTAAATTCAAATATCATAAACATTTAAATTATCAAGGAACACCTATCCTTGAATTACATTAATTCTTCATAACTATTGAATAATATATTGAAAAGAAGATAATTAACCTTACTTTAGAATTACAAAATACCGATGTGGGATTAAATAAGATAACATAAAACATCTAATAATAAATAATTAGATATAAGTATATATCGGTATCCAAAAAAATAAACAGAATAGAATAAATCATTACTATATACGAAAATAATTAGTGAGAATATACTATAAAAGGATTATGTTGAAAAAATTCAATCTAAGTTTCAACCCTTTATTTGTCATCGGACTATCAAACGTAGGGGTGTGCATGGATCCGGATCTTACTCCGAACCATCCCGTTTTGAGTACGTTCGGGGTGATTCGGTCTTATTTACCGATACAGTCGCCTCTATCTAAAAACGGGATGGGCCCCGTTATTTTAAAACATATATAATATATATTTAATAAGAAAAAATATCAAATAAGACCGCATCCAATCATCACCATCATGAGAAATTTTGACATTTAGAAAAATTAATATCAGGACATGTATCGTCTACACAAACATAAAATTTTTTGATTAGTGAATCAATCATAAATTTATTCGGTAACATTTATGATTTTTTTTATTCTTAAATTCGTATTAATTTACTAATCAGAGTTCATTGATAGTTATTAATAAGATTATAATAGTCTTTTCAACTCAAATTCTTTCATTATTAATTTGGGGTTGATTTTGAGAACTCTTATTAAAGATTAGTAGAGTTCAATTTGTAATATATTAGTTGTTTAATAATTTCATTTCATTTTCAACGTTCATTTTAAATAGTAGATATATTCAATTGCCCCCCCTGAAATTTGGTTAAATTTCAAGGATCTATATGTCATTTTATATTTTATAAGGGGTTAAATGTAATTTTTACATTATATTAATATATTTTAAGGGTTAAATTATAAATTTTACATATATAATAATAGAGTGTACATCTGGTGAGCATGTCCACCCATGCGCACATAATTAGTAGGATGATTAATGTGCTAATAAAAATTAAATATTATCCTTAATTTACATATCCTACTCCTACATATCTATTTGCCTATATTGTAGCTATTTATTACTCTCGAAAGTCTATTCACATCATTCGAAATTTGCCTATTTAAGACCATCCCATTCATCCCATTTCCACAATCAAACCAAGACCTCTCCTCTACCGTCTTCTACCTTCCTCCTCCATCCTCTACCTTCTACTGTCTTGAAGCAGTTCTAATTACACAAACTGAAATCAAAGATGCATTTAACAATTCTCCAGAGATTAAAAAAATAATTGAATCAGATTCAGACTCATCATCAGATTTAGAAGATGCTGAAGAAATTACAGGATATAAAGAAATTGAAGAATCTACAGAGGAGGAGGATATTGATATCGAGGAGGAGGAACCGACGTATACCAGAGAAGTTTAAAGACTTCGACATGCCTACTAGGTAAGTCAAGTAGTAGTTAATAATTTCCATTTATTCAATTGTTGTATTTTTCATTTTCAAAAAAACAATTTAGGCAATTCTGTTAGTTGAGAATTTTCAATTCTGCACCGACATGCAACAATTTAGGCACCATGTAATTTTTTAATGGTATCAAATAAAGTTCAAAGTTTTCAGTTTTCAGCTTTCAGTTTTCAGTTTTCGCCTGGGCTAAATTCCCGCGCTGCTCCAGTTTTCCCGTTTCCAGTTTCCAGTCCGGAATCTATATCTTCACTGCTCCGTTCTGCCCACTCTCATCGTGGAATCAAGTGCCAGCTCCAGGCGAGTACTTCCTGTACCTGCGATCGTCTCCATCCCTGAGTTTCGTTCTTCCGTCGGAATTCTTTCAAGCTACGTTGTAGTAGCGCTGTACCGTCTCTCAATCAAAGATCGAACTCCGATCTGTTGATCGGAGACTTCAGTCCGCGGTCAGGTGATCAGCATTAATTCATAAGAAGTCTTTAGTCTCCCAATATCTAGATCATTAACACTCCGATCTTGGATCGGGGATGATTTAGAAAGATTAGGTCACTGTTTTTCAAACAATTCCCTAAAATTCGATTTAGGATTGTTTCATTGGTGCTTTCTACAACAATGTACTCATTGTTTTCAGGACAAAAAATGTTGGATTTAGCTTTTAAAATTCTTCAAAGTTGCCAGACCCGTCAAATTGAAGAAATAGCTCAGATTAAAGAGGATCAAAGGCGTTTGGCAGAATCTGTCAAGAATTCAGTAGCAAGTCTTACAGAAGAAATTCATAAAGCTTTCTCTTCTATGAATAAACAAAAGGAAGACGACTCGCGGGAAGCTCAAAGAGAAAAGTTTACGGATGTTTTTAACCAAAAACACTATGGTATGGACAATTCTTTAGATTATCCTAATTACGTTAGAAGTTTAATGAGAAAGGTCAGGAACGCAGTAAATACTCCAGATTAGATATGCCTAGATTTGACGGTACAAAGGTTAAAAACTGGCTGTATACTACTAGGAGATACTTCCTATATTACAATATTCCCAAAAATCAGAGACTTTTAATAACATCGTTCCACATGGATGGCATAGCTCAAGAGTGGTTCACACACATGGAAACCACCAATTTACTATCTGATTGGGCCACATTTGCTGATGATATTTTGAGAAGATTTTCTTCGTCTGAAGCTAGTTGGGGGAGTCTTAGCAAATTATTCCAAACATCTACTGTCGCTGAATACCAGACCAGATTTGAAGCACACAATAACAGAGTATCAGGGTTACCAGATTGGTTTATCGTGGAAATGTTCATTTCAGGGCTGTCTCCATCTATACAGCAGGAAGTGATGAAATTCAAACCTTGCGATTTACAGGAAGCATTTGATACAGCAAGGTTAGCTGAAGGAAGCTCCCATGTTGTATACCATCAGGGAGTACAAGGGCAGATAGGGCAACCAACCATAAAAAAATCTAATTTTGAGAAAAACACAAATTCTGAGAAAAAAATCAAATCATTTACCAAATTTCAAGAGATTAAATGCTGCCGAGAGAAAAAAAAAGAGATAAGGGCCTTTGTTACAATTGTGATGAGAAATATGAATCAAATCACTCTTGTAAAGGAAGACTATTTAGAATGTCAGTTGATGAATCAGAATTATGGGAGGTATTTGATGAAGAAGCAGAAGAAGTAAAAGAGCCTGAAACCACTGAAATTAGTATTCATGCATTAAAAGGGCAGGTTAATGATAGAACGATAAGGCTGTGTGGCAGAGTAAATAACAAATCTGTGAGTATCTTAGTTGATTCAGGATCAACACATAACTTCATTCAAATTGAAGTTGCACATGCACTAAAGTTGGATATATCACCAATCAAACCATTCAATGTGATCACAGCTAGTGGTGACAAACTCAAGTGTGAGAAGGTCTGCAAGAAAGCTGGTTTAAAGATTGATGATCTGAAATTAGAAGTGGAATTATTTCTGTTACCTTTTGCTGGCTCAAACATTGTATTGGGAGTACAATGGATGAAAACTGTGGGAAAGATATTAACTGATTATAATGATTTAACCATGGAATTTGAATGGAAAATCAGAAAATCTGTTGGAAAGGAAAATCATGGATTGAAAATGATCCCCTCACTTCTAGGGAGTTAAAATCACTTCTTACAAACACTACTGAAGCCTATATATGTTTGATGGAGTCCACTCAATCTGAACAGGAAGAAATTACTGATGTTATTCCTGAAATTCACAACTTAATTGAGGAATATAAGGAAGTTTTTGATGAACCTAAAGGTCTACCACCTCAGAGGAAACATGACCATCATATACACCTGGAACCTAATTCAAAATCAGTATGCATAAGGCCTTATAGGCAGCCTCAATTTCAGAAGAGTGAGGTAGAAAATTTGTTAAAAGAAATGATGGACCAGGGGACCATACAAAACAGTATCAGCTCATTCTCCTCTCCAGTATTGCTTGTAAAAAAAAAGATGGAGGATTCAGATTATGTGTAGACTATAGGACCCTCAATGCCTTGACAATAAAAGATAAGTTCCCAATACCTACCATTGATAAACTATTGGGAGAACTTAATGGTGCATCTATATTTTCCAAACTGGATTTAAGGTTAGGGTTTCACCAAATAAGGGTCCATCCAGATGACATTCATAAAACTGCATTTAGAACCCACCATGGTCATTTCGAATTTTTGGTCATGCCATTTGGGTTAACCAATACCCCATCCACCTTCCAATCTATTATGAATGACATTTTTCAATCAATTCTCAGGAAGTATGTCATTATAATCTTTGATGATATACTAGTTTACAGCAAATCATTAAATGATCATATTTCTCATTTAAAAGATGTATTTACAATTTTAAAGCACAACAATCTATTAGCCAAGGTTTCTAAATGTTCTTTCGGGAAAAACAATATGAATTTTTTGGGGCACATTATATCTGGAAAAGGAATGGAACCAGACCCTTCTAAAATCAGTGCAAACTGAGGTTGTCAATAAAGTAATAGAGATGTACCTGAGAGCATCAGTTCATGACAACCTTAAGAGGTGGCTTCAAATTCTTCTTTGGGCTGAGTTATGGTACAAAACTCAGCATTCCATTCAGCACTTGGAATGACACCCTTTGAAGCTCTTTATGGAAGGGAGGCTCCTTTACTTCCACACTATAATCCTGATGAAGCAGGTGTATCGGCAGTAGAATCTGATCTGATTGAGAGGAAGCAAATTTTTGAAAAAGTTCAGAAAAATTTAAAAGCTGCTCAAGAAAAGATGAAGGCCAATGCTGATAAAAAAAGGACAGAGATAGAGTTTAAAGAAGGGGACTGGGTATTTGTCAAGTTACAACCCTACAGACAGAAGTCAATCTCTTTGAAAATCCATCAGAAATTCGGTCTTAGATATTTTGGTCCTTTTAAAATTGTGAAAAAATTAATGTTGTTGCCTACCGATTGAAACTACCAGATGAAAGGAAAATTCATCCAACTTTCCATATCCCAAAATTGAAACTTTACAAAGGTGCTGATCCAGAAAAAGAAAATGTGAAATTTCCAAAGAATTCCATCCTTAAACAGCCCATTTTACATCCAGTAGCATTCAAAGAATACAGAGTGGTTTATAGGAAGGATAAACAGATCCCTCAGTTACTAGTTCAATGGTCAGAATCTCTTCCGGAAGATACAACATGGGAGGACATCTCTTCCTTACAAAAGCTGTGTTCGGATCTCCACCTTGAGGACAAGGTGTTACAAGAGGAGGTGAGTCATGAAGCACTCCTAATTACACAAACTGAAATCGAAGATGCATTCAACAATTCTCCATAGATTAAAAAAATAATTGAATCAGATTTAGACTCATCATCAGATTTAGAAGATGCTGAAGAAATTACAGGATATAAAGAAATTGAAGAATCTACAGAGGAGGAGGATATTGATATCGAGGAGGAAGAAGAATTGGAGGAAAGTCGTCCTATCAGGAACCGACGTATACCAGAGAAGTTTAAAGACTTCGACATGTCTGCTAGGTAAGTCAAGTAGTAGTTAATAATTTCCATTAATTCAATTGTTGTATTTTTTATTTTCAAAAAAACAATTTAGGTAATTCTGTTAGTTCAGAATTTTCAATCCTGCACCGACATGTAATCTCCCTATATATAGGTGATAGTACAAGGTCCAACACACATACCATAGTACTAAAAGACGTATCCCAAAGTATCTAATACGCAGAGGAGGGGGGGGGTACTGGTGATACAGTATCCCGAACACGGTCACAATCTACCAGCAACTAGAAGTCCGGATAGCCTAAGATGAGTTAAGGTATCTATTCTAGGGTTGGGGAGGTCCCAAGTCGAATCCTAGGAAGATCGACTTTCCTGAGGATCGACTTCCCTGGGATCGACTTCTGAGTAAAGTCGATCACCAGGAAAGTCGACCCCCAGAAAGTCGATCTCTGGAAAGTCGATCCCGGGACCCAATCTGATCAGTTAGGCGGTTACTGCCCAAATGACCATATTGCCCCCATAAGAACCCCTATAAATAGAGGACACCCCCACTCATTAAAGGCAAGTCATTTGGAGTAGAAGAATTCCTAGCCAAGCAGAGCTCTGCGCACTTGAGTTTCGGTCCGGTTTCCCACGGAGTTTCCCGCTTGACGCTTGCTTGCGCGTCTTGGAGTACTGGTCGGGTTTCACCCCCATCAGTTGGCGCCGTTTGTGATTCAAAGATACTCACGACAAAAGCTCCTCGACTTTTTCGAAAAAGTGATCGACTCTTTTCCAAGTCGCCAGCTAGGGAGTCTTGCGAGGAAATCAGCCAGCAAGGGATCGACTTTTCAGAAGATCGACTTTTTCTTCCAAGGAAAAAAAAGTTGATTCCTCAAGGAGCTAGGCTTTCAGGCTACGACTTCCAAGGAATCCTCCAAGTGCACTAGGGATCGACTTTTTGAAGATCGACTTTTCTACAAGCAAAAGTCGAACACTCTTTCCAAGAAAAGTCGAACACTCCAGGATGGTGGTAACTCGAAGCACTTCCCAAGGAGGAGGAGCAAATTCTCAGGAGGCGCTAGAGCAACAGCCTGGCAACTCAAAAACTAAAAGGCCAGTGGGTCGACCACCCAAGGCTAATAAGAACAAAAGGACTCCCACGGGACCTGAGGCTGAACCCGAAGGTGAACCCGAGCAAACTCCCCAAGCTTCAGCAGGAGGGGAAAATCTGAATATCACGGTTCAGGCAATAGCTGAGGCCATCCGACTCCTTGCTGAGAAGGAGAAACCTTCGGAAGAACAATCTCAAAAGGGGAGACCCACAAGCAGCAAGGAACCAAGGGAAACCATAGCAAAAATGAGCGAGAAAATAAAAGATATTGAAAAATCCAAAGCATCAATATATCATTCAAAAGCTCAGACCTCAAAGCAGGCCAAGGCGCAAGAGGAAGTGTCAAGTCATAGAGCAGCACACTCCAGCGCACCATTACCTCGCAAGCCAGAGGAGCAACCTAAACCTCTTCCTAAAAAACCCGTGTATGAAGAAAGCACGGGAGACACAGAAGGAGGGGGCGAGGTCCCAAACTGGCTAGTAGGCATGGATGCCCTGCACAAATCATTGATGGTAAAACCAGCACCTCTGAAATTCAGGCTACCCAGGCTACAGATCTATGATGGGAAGATGGACCCAGTAGACCATATAAATATGTTCGTGGGGGCAATGCAGTGGGCTACATCAAGGGATGACATTCTGTGTAGAGCATTCCCAGGAACATTGAAAGGACCTACATACAGATGGTTCGTCGAACTGCAGCCAGGAAGCATAACAAGTTTCGAGGACTTGAAAAAGAAATTTGTCGCCCAACATTGTGGAAACACAAGGGTCAGAAAGGGCACGGAATCACTGTTTGCAATCAAGCAGAACGGAGACACGCTTCGGAATTATACAACTAAATTCACGGAAGCCATGCAAAAAATCTTTGATCTGAATACAACAATCGCAATATGCGCATACTCAAAAGGGCTAGACATGAACACGCCATTAGCAATAAAGCTAAACGTTAGTAATGTAAAATGCATGGAAGACCTGCTAACAAAGGCCCATAATTATATAAATTCTGAAGAGTATGAGAAAGAAAAAGAAAAAGAGAGAGGTGCCATAAGCAATAAAAAAGCATATGAAGCACCAAAAAAGAAATTTCAGAAGTTTGAGAAAGGAGAATCATCCTGGAGACCAAAACACGATGGAAAGGTCTACCAGATATCTGAGGAGTTTGGAAAATCAAGGTATCTATAGTACAAAGACTTAGGATTCACGGTTTTCACGACTCCAAAAGAGGAAATCTACAATAAAGAAAAAGGAAGAATAAGGTTTCCTCAACCAAAAGAGTTGAACCCTGCAACGAAAGAGGCTCGAATAAGAAGGAACAGATATTGCAAGTTCCACAAGGATTACGGGCACAACACAGAAAACTGCAGGGAACTAAGCTCCTTCCTAGACACACAAGTAAAGGAAGGAAAGCTGAAACAATACATAAATAAAATAGAAAGGGGGCAACAAGGTTGCAAGGACCCAAAAAATAAGGGTAAGCGTCAACGCTCAAGGAGTCCCGATTCAGACACTGACCACAAAAGAAGAGTGATAAATTTAATCTTCGGTGGAGGATCAGTAGGAGAAAGCAGAAGTTACTCGCGCAAGGTAATGCAGACTACCACGATACCGAAATCTAAAAAAAGATCGTACCCAAGCGAGGAGATAAGCTTCTCTGAGGAAGATCTAGACAACGTGGTCAGCCCACATGAGGATCCGCTAGTAATACAAGTGGATATCGGGGATGATTTAAGTCTGAACAAAGTAATGGTGGACAATGGCAGCTCAATAGATATACTATATCTAGCTGCGTTCGAAAAAATGGGCTACAAAGTGGATCAGCTGACCCCGGCCAAGGAAGCCATTTATGGGTTCACAAACACAAAGGCCCCAGTAGTAGGAGCCATCGATCTACAGATATCCCTGGGAAAAAGAAACGGGAGAGTATCACGCACAACACACTTCATCGTGATCAATATAGACTCTCCGTTCAATGGGATCTTGGGCAGACCAAGCATTCACGGTTTCAAGGCAATACCATCATCTTACCACCAATGCTTCAGGTACCCAGGAAAAGATGGCAAAATGGCAACAGTTTTTGGAGCACAAAAAGACTCCAGAAATTCATACAGGAAGGCAACTAAAATAGCCAAACCTATAACCCTGTACATCCAAGAAAGAGAGGAGGAAGAAGACACAACCTCATCTAATCAAGTTGAGGAGGTCAAACTCTCAAAAGGAGGAGTCCTGATAGGCACATCTTTATCTTCCGAGCTGAAAATATCGCTACTGCAACTGTTAGAAACCCATGTGCACACATTTGTATGGGACGGGGAAGCACCCTCACAGGTACATCGTACTATAACGTGCCATGAAGTCAATATAGACAGTAGCTTTACTCCTGTACGGCAGAAGCGAAGAATACTCGCAGCTGAAAGGAAGGAGGCAGCACAGGCTGAAATTGAAAAATTAATCAAAGCTGGGCACATTCGGGAAGTTAAATATCCAAAGTGGTTAGCAAACCCAGATCCTAATGAAAGAAGATGATGAAGAGGCCACATCGTTCATCACAGAATGGGGGACATATTGCTACAAAGTCATGCCTTTCGGCCTACGAAATGCAGGAGCAACCTTCCAAAGGCTGATGGACAAGGTTTTCAAAAAACAGGAAGGAAGAAACGTCCTGGCATATGTAGATGACATTCTGGTGAAATCCAAGAAAGCAGATGAACACCCAAATGATCTGAAAGAGACCCTGGAAACTCTGCAGAATTACGGGATGAGGTTAAACCCTGCCAAATGCAGTTTTGGAGTACAAGAAGGAAAATTTCTTGGATTCTATGTAGGGCAGAAAGGGATAAAACCAAATCCAGATAAAATAGCAGCAATATGAGAAACAGCACCACCTCGAACAATAAAGGAGGTACAAAAGCTAAATGGAAAAATCAATGCCTTAAGTCGGTTCATTTCCAAAACAGCAGACAAGTGCAAACCCTTTTTCCAACTATTGAAAACTAGTCAAAAAGGGGCAATAACATGGACCCCAGAGTGTGATGAGGCATTTCAACAACTCAAAACACATCTGGCTTCTCTACCACACCTAACTTCACCAAAGATAGGGGAGGAATTGTACGTCTACGTAGCAGCTTCAGAAGAGGCTATCAGTGCAGTTCTAATATGTCAAAGGGACAGTGAACAGATCCTAATATATTATCACTCAAAAAGGCTACAAGGGGCAGAAACAAGATATCCTCCAGTGGAAAAAATAGTCCTGGCAGTAGTACATGCAGCACGCAGATTCAGAGCATACTTTCTGGCGCATACAATTAAAGTCTTAACAGAACATCCACTCCGCAGAATCCTCCACAGGCCAGATACTTCTGGAAGATTAACGAAGTGGGCACTGGAGTTAAGCGAGTTCGATGTAGATTTTGTTCCTGCCACAGCCATCAAGGGGCAAGCAGTAGCAGACTTTATTGTAGACATGACCCAAGAAAGCAAAGAAAAACCTTGGATAGTAGAGATTGATGGCTCAAGCTGCAGTACAGGTGCAGGAGTGGGAATAAAGATAATCACTCCAGACCAAAGAATATATGAACATTCTATCAGATTACAGTTCTCAGCTACGAATAATATAGCAGAATACGAAGCTGTAATCCAAGGCATGAGAATCCTCAGAAGGTTGGGAGCCTGTTCAGTAATCATTAGAACAGATTCTCAACTAGTGGCTCGGCAATTCACAGGAGAGTTCACAGTTAAAGAACCCCTGATCGTACAGTACGCAGCCACACTAGAAAAAGTCAAAAAACAATTCACCAAGGTTGAAGTAGAGCAGATTCCAAGGAGTCAAAATAACTCAGCTGATGCCCTGGGAAAGCTAGCATCTGCTTTCGAGGGGGGGCAGAGAGAGATACTAGTTGACACAGCATCTACACCTTCATGTAACTTGATCACGATCCAGACAGAAGACTTGAGGAAACCCTTGATAGAATACTTCGAGGGACAGAAACTTCATGAAAACAAGAATTAAAGGCATAAGTTACAAACACGCATTTCAAGATTCTGCCTGATCGGTGACATTCTGTATAAGAAATTCTACGATGGACCTCTAATGAAATGTGTCTCAACAGAAGAAGGACAATTCATTGTAGAGGAGATTCATCAAGGGGTATGCGGAATACACCAGGGGGAAGATCTCTGGCCCAAAGAATAATAAGGCAGTGATACTTCTGGCCCACACTGAAAAAAGATGCAGTCCTATTCGCAAGAAAATGCAAGGCCTGCCAAATACACAAAAACATACAGAGAAATCTCGCAACTCAGCTAACAGGGGTAGAAAGCCCCATCCCCTTTGCAATGTGGGGTTTAGACATTGTGGGACCATTTCCAGTATCGACAGGTCAGGCTAAATTTATATTTGTGGCTGTCGATTACTTCATCAAATGGGTCGAGGCACTAGCTGTACCCAAGATAACTCAAGGAGCAGCAACAAAGTTTGTCTTCAAGTGCATAATGTGCAGATTCGGTGTTCCAATGCATATAGTGACAGATAATGGGACACAGTTTACCGGTGGGGAGTTTACGAGATTGTGCGAGAACATGGGCACTAGAATCCATTTTTCATCGGTATACAGACCACAGGGTAATGGGCAAGTAGAAGTCACAAACAGAGCCATCGTTCAAGGACTGAAGAAAAAAGTCGAACAGGCCAAAGGTTCGTGGGCAGACCTGCTACCAGAGATCCTGTGGGCGTATAGAACCACTGAAAAGACACCCACCGGAGAAACCCCGTTCTCACTAGCATATGGAATGGAAACACTAATCCCAACAGAGCTAAGCATTCCAACAGTCAGAGTATTATCCTATGACACGGAAGAAAACATGAGATCATGTGCGATAACTCTAGACTTGGTGGATGAGCTTAGGGATAATGCACAGGCAAAGAATGCAGCTTACAACACAAAGTATCGCTAGATATCACGACAAGAATGTCAAGGATAAAGCGATAAGAAAAGGAAGCCTAGTATGGAGAAGAGCAAGTGTCGGTAGAAAGGACTGCTCTAAAGGCAAACTAGGCGCGAATTGGGAAGGACCATATGTGGTGGAGGAAGAACTCCGACCAGGCACGTATAAGTTAAAACGTGAAGATGGAACAGGCATTCCCAACACTTGGCACGCAGATAACCTACAGTTGTATTTTTAACAATCAAGTAGGATTATATTACTCGTTGTAATAGTTTGAACTACTTAACTAATATGTTGTTTAGTTAGCTATTATTGGTAATTAGAACACTTAAAAATACATTCCATATATTGATTTAACAAGAATTACAGAGGAATGTAGATACAGGTTACAATAATAACAAGAATAAGATAGAGGATCGATCTATTTAGGAGGAGGGGGCAAATCTTTGGAACCCGTTGCACCATTGTTATCTTGATCTTCTAAAGAAAAATCTTTATCAATGGTGGCAGTAGTGTTGTCTCCCGAAGCCTCCTCCTCTTCTTCATCTTCATCCTCTTCTTCCGCAAGTGCCCGATTCCGGACTTCAGTAGCTTCTTTTGGGTACTTGCGAGCCTAGTTATGGACATCCTCAGCCTCGAAACCAGGACAGACATGAGGATCCAGATCCACCAGATCATTGTAATCTCGCACGTTGGCGAGAAAATCAACTTTAAGCTTCTCCAAATGATCGATCATGCGTTGAAGCTCCTCAGTCATATGTTGGATCTCCTCAGTCTTCTCCTGGTCTACTCCCTCCAGTCGCTTTATCTCAGTTTGGCAATCATCCAGCGACTGGGAGAGCTTCTTCCTTTCCTCTTCCCCTTCGTTCAACCGTCGAGTAAATATATCATTTTGTACCCTAGTAGAACGAAGGTTTGCCTCAGTATTCTCAGCCTGCCGGGTGATATCGACAATCATCGACTCTTTGATTGAAACCCTGACACGTTGAGCAGCTAATTCCATCTCCGCAGCCCCCAACCCCCCGTTAACTTTGGAGAGTTCCTGCTCCTTATCTCTCAAGAGATTTTTCTGAGCAGCCCAGTCCTCAGCCAACCTCTTGTTCGTAGTAGAAAGAGTAGAGGCATCTGAAGCTTTTTGCGCGACCTCGCCTTCCAGATCCTTGCATCGGCGCTTCACTCTCTTCAACTCATCTTCCATGGACTGGTAGTCACGAAGACGAGACAGGGAAGATAGGCGGCCCTGAAACAAATAAGCGAGCTGCAAAAAGAAAGAATGAGTAAGAACATACTCATAAAAATAGTAAAACAAAAGTACTCACGTTGCTCAAATTCTGTCCGATTTCTTCGACAGTCCGGTCCATCGGATACCCTGATATAGTCCGCAACTTGGTTCGGGCGGCATCCGTGTCACCGACCAGCGGGAACTTGGTCCCATAATTCCGGGGGTGGGAACCTTGATAACCCGACAATTGTGCCTCCCGGGTAGAAGCGTATGAGTACCGACCCCGGGAGGACTCCCCAGCATAATATCTCCCACGCGGAGGAGTTCGTCGCCTGGGGGAGTGTCTCCTCGATTTCCTCGGAGCAGATGAGTCGGTCCTTGGGGGAGGAGTTCGTTTTTTGCTTCTTCTTTCCTCAGACCCCTCGGGCTGGGCGTCCTTCCCAGCAGTTCTCTCTCGCTCCTCTTCCGGAGTGCGAAAGAGGGAAGCGAGCCTGGAAGCAGCAGGAGACTGCACAGGAGTAGCTTCCACAGGTACCTCCCCTTCCTCAGTTCGTTGGACTTCTTCAGGAGGAGCAGTCTGAACCTGAGGGCTAACAACAATAGCCCACTCCTCATTAGGAGGAAGGTCTTGCTGCGAGTTCTTGTCAGAAGACATTATAACAACCTGCACGAAGAACATAGTAGTTAGCCTATGTTATGGCAAAAGTCGATCCCAAGGAAAAGTCGATCCAGACTTCAGGGAATCGAACTAGCATAAGGGAAGTCGACCTCATAAGTCGATCCCAGGGAAGTCGACCTCT
>LFYR01001466.1:0-16390 GCA_001185155.1 Zostera marina | reverse complement strand
GGATGTACTCAAGAGTGAACCTCACCTACGGAAACGTAGGTTAGACGAGGGATGTACTCAAAAGCAAACCCCACCTACGGAAGAACATAGGTTAGACAGGGGACGCATCGGTTAAACACACACCCCGTTCTACAAAAAACGTAGACAGAGGGGCAAGTGTTCAAGAGTGAACCTCACCTACGGAAGAACGTAGGTTAGACGAGGGACGTACTCAAGAGCAAACCTCACCTATGGAAGAACGTAGGTTAGACGAGGGATAAGCTCAAACAATAATCCTCACCTGCGGACGAACGTAGGTAGACGAGGAATCACGCCCAAACCTCAGTCGCAGAAAGGCGAGCAAAAGGAGGGGGCAAATATGCAAAAAATAATCCTCATCTACGGATGAACGTAGGCAGACGAGGGATCACGGCCAAACCTCAGTCGCAGAAAGGCGAGCAAAAGGAGGGGGCAAGTATTCAAATAATAATCCTCACCTACGAATGAACGTAGGTAGACGAGGGATCACGCCCAAACCTCAGCCGCAGAAAGGCGAGCAAAAGGAGGGGGCAAGTACTCAAATCCTCACCTACGGATGAACATAGGTAGACGAGGGATCACGCCCAAACCTCAGTCTCAGAAAAGCGAGCAAAAGAAGGGGGCAAGTATTCAAATAATAATCCTCACCTACGGACGAACGTAGGTAGACGAGGGATCACGCCCAAATCTCAGTCGCAGAAAAGCGAGCAAAAGGAGGGGGCAAGTATTCAAATAATAATCCTCACCTACGAATGAACGTAGGTAGACGAGGAATCACACCCAAACCTCAGTCGCGGAAAGGCGAGCAAAAGGAGGGGGCAAGTATGCAAAAAATAACCCTCACCTACGGATGAACGCAGGTAGACGAGGGATCGCACTCAACCCCTATCGCAGAAAGGCGAGCAAAAGGAGGGGGTCGGGTACTCTCAAAACCCGCCACAGGGAGGAGAACCCAAACAGTGCTCAAAGATAGCTCATGCAAGGCGTCAAGGTGGGCAAGCAGGGTTCCGCGGGAAAATCAGGCCAGACATGTGCGCAAGGAGTATGCTTCGGCTAGGACAAACCGGACAATAGTCGGCAAAAGCGCGTGACAACCTCCGTGGAAGCATAGATATAACCTCTCAGGCGTAGAGGGGGGGGAATACTGGTGAGAGAGGATCTCGCATCCTGGGACATCACCAAAAATCCACATCCCAACACGCAAAGAGGGGGGAATACTGATAGTACAAGGTCCAATACACAGACCATAGTACTAAAAGACGTATCCCAAAGTATCTGGTGATACAGTATCCCGAACACGGTCACAACCTTCCAGCAACTAGAAGTCTGGATAGCCTAAGATGAATTAAGGTATCTATTCTAAGGTGGGGGAGGTCCCAGGTCGAATCCTAGGAAGATCGACTTTCCTGAGGATCGACTTCCCTGGGATCGACTTCTGAATAAAGTCGATCACCAGGAAAGTCGACCCCCAGAAAGTCGATCTCTGGAAAGTCGATCCCGGGACCCAATCTGATCAGTTTGGCAGTTAGGCGGTTACTGCCAAAATGACCATATTACCCCCATAAGAACCCCTATAAATAGAGGGCACCCCCCACTCATTAAAGGCAGGTTATTTGGAGCGAAAGGATTCCTAGCGAAGCAGAGCTCTGCGCACTTGAGTTCCGGTACGGTTTCCCGCGGAGATCCCCGCTTGACGCTTGCTTGCGCGTCTTGGAGTACTGGTCGGGTTTCACCCCCATCAGGTTCATTTATACTTATCAACTACCAAAGACTCTACACTTATACCCTAATGTAGTTGGACTCTGGCCGAAGCGACAGAGTAACTTTTGGATCCGCATTAAGGCCAAAGCGACAAGATGAGTTGAGATCATTAAGGCCAAAGCGACAAAATGATCTCCAAGTCTATCAAGGTCAAAACGATAAGATAGAAGAATTATTGAGGCCAATGCGACAAAATAATTCTTGGTCCATTAAGGCCAAAGCGACAAAATGGACCTGGATCTATTAAGGCCAAAGCGACAAAATAGATTTCTAATGTAGGGTACTAGTAATTTCGAAAGAGTGTCACAAAAATAAAATCTAACTATTCTATTTTGTAACTTGTACTAGCATAGAGAATAAGAGACTACATTTTAGGATTACAATTCTAGACTTGAACCCTGGTGTATTAGTCAAGCTCCGGCCATAGCGACAGAGTGACTCTCGATCCTCATCAAGGCCATAGCGACAAGATGGGATAGGATCATTAAGGCTACTCCCCACTGGAATCGGCTACTGACATATGTTAACTTGAGGACTTTGACGTAGACACTTGCTCCGCACCGTGGATGCCTTCCAGGGTCCGGCGTAAAGCGATGGAACCCTAGTCCTTGTTGAGGGGCGTTGCTGGGAGTGACTGACGTAATCAGACATGTCTCACCACCGGGGAATGCCCGACTCAACAGCGCGTTATCGGTGGTTTGCGGTTCCAAGACACTAAGGTAGAGGTTGATGTGATCTCTCGGATCACCCAAACCATCATACGCTTCTATCCTGGGTACCCACTAGGTTGGTGGAAAAGACACCTTCAAAAGGTCCTCTCGAAAATGAGCGCTTTTGATTCTCAGGAATTCGATCTGACTGTTGGCGGCTAGATCGCCGGCCAGCTTCCGACGAAGGTCTTCCACGAACCGTGTTGTAAGAGTCTTTTCAGTGTTACTCTTACTAGGTCCAGCCCTTGATTTTGAAGGATCTGGACCATTCTTCTTTTTCTCCGCAGATGGAGAATTATGAGAGGCCGATTCACCCGCTCCTTCGCGGGCGATGGTCCTCTGGCTCCTCGCTTTCTCGAGGTTGTTACTCTCTGTTCCATGTTATCCATGAAGTTAATCAACCTCGCCTCTAAAGCGGGAGGGATGGATGTCTGAGGGGGCAGACTAGCTTGAACCTCCTCAGGCCTTTCTTGCCTGTTTTCTTGAGGAGGCTCAGTCTGTGCCCTATCAGCTACCATTGAGGATTTGCCTTTGTTCCTCAGATGGTAGTCGTGCTTTGGCCTTTCGTAAGCCATTGTTGACAAAAGCGTGTTCCAACTAGAGCGCCTAGAACTGGCTCGAGAGAAAAAACCAAATGGAGTCGGCGATTCACAAGGGGAGTCTGCGATTCAAAAGGTGGAATCGGTGACACACAATAGTAGAATTGGCGATAACACTCTTAGCTAGCAGAATAACCCGCAATCAGAGAATCACTAGGTGGAGTCGGCGATTGCCTGTGTGAATCGGAGAAGGGCCGGAGGCTTTGGAGTCCACGACGCGCGCTCTACGTCAAACACCTGCAGAAGAGGAGGGGAATCGGCGACTCTCTTGGGAGTAGGCAATTCGGGCTCCTTGGATGCTCTAGTGTGGAGTGTAGTTGGTCAAGTTGTGTTGTGAATGGAGGACACCCCTAGGACCTCTTTTATAGGGTCCAGGAGGCGTTTCCCCATTCAATAGAGTGGGGCCCACCCCATTATGGTACCCTATTGAAGGGCGCCATAATGACGTGGACCCACTCAAGTAACGGCTGGGAGTCGGCGACTCAGGTATGGGAGTCGTCGACCCAGAGGTGGAGTCGCCGACTCCTTTGAGGGCAGGTCCTCGGTCTACCAGACCCGAGTGCCCTAGCTGGAGTCGGCGACTTGTAGTCCCAGTCGGCGATTCCCAGGTGTTGCCTTGAGTTCTTGACGTAGACACGTGCTCCGCACCGTTGAAACCTTCCGGGGGTCCGGCATATAGCGACGGAACCCTAGTTCTTGTTGAAGGGCGTTGCTGGGAGTGACTGACGTAATCAGGTTGATTGTATTGTTTAATTCCATGTTCCTTACATAAATTCCTAAATTTAGCATTCAAATATTCACCACCACAGTCTGATTGTATTGTTTTAATTTTACACTCCGAGTTTTCAATCAGCATTTGGAAATCTCTAAATTTCTCAAAAGCCTCATCCTTAGTTTTTAAAGGATAAAACCATGAAAACCATGAATATTCATCAACTTCAACTATAAGTAAATAATACTTGTAACCATGAATTGAGGGAATGAGGGCAAGACCTCATACATTCATGTGAATTACTCCTAATGGCCTGTTGCTATACTTTGTTCTTGATTTAAAGGGTAATTCTTTATTTTATTCATTGAGCATACAACACATTTTTCTTTGCATTTACTTGTTTTAATCTTATGTATTTTAAATAGTTTAGAGATTATATGAGATGATGGATGCCCACATCTCATATGCCATATGTTATATGATATTGTTAAAAAAGTAGGATGTGTATTATTTTTAACTATTGATGCATTATATTTAAAACTATCATCATATTTAAACACATACAAACCATTTGATCCAATATCATTTTAAAATCTGTTTTTCTGATTTATTGTCATTTACTGAAAATTTATTACTATTTAATATAACATTACAATCTAAATCATTAGATATTTCTTGTAAAGAAATCAAATTCATTTTTAATTTTGGAACACATAAAGCATTTTTGAGTATTAAATCACAACATTTAGATTTAATTTTCAAATTTCCAATATGTGAATATGTGTAAGCCTAAACCATTACCAATTGTTATAATGGATTTATTTGAGTACTCCTGAGTCACTGATAAATTATCGAGATCAGGAGTCAAGTGAGAAGATGCTCCGGAGTCTAAAATCCAATTTCCTTATGAGGAATGATCAGTAATACGGCTGCAGTTAGGGTTTTAAGAATTTTTTTGCAGGTCTTGGCAGAATGACCTGGTGTCTCATAGATCTGACAAATAATAGAAGAATTAGGATTCTTAGATCTTTTCCATTAATTCTTTGAGGATTCTTTCTTTTCTAATTAGGGTTGGAATTTCCTTTCTTATTATTATACTCTGTTTTCCTGTAATCATTTGAGTCACCCCTGTGGTCATTTCTGAAATCACGTGCAGAACGAAATTTTACAGCAAATGCAGCACCAGAAGTATCATCATATCTTGGATTAAATTAAAGACGACACTTTAGAAATGCATCTTTCCTAATAATCAAATAAATGAACTGTTCAAATAAAAGATTCGGTTATGAGTGGATAGACGACATGAACGGGCGATAACTCAGCACCCAAACCATCACAAACGAAATCAATTTTATCTCTATCTATGAGATGATCACCCGCAACAGTCAAACTGTCAATAAGAGCATGAACTATAATAACATACTCCACCATGCTCTCGGAGTCAGATTTCCTCATCACTCTAAGCTCATCCTTCAAGCTTTGTGTGTGGCAAATTTTTTTTGGCGATCAGTGAATATCAAGGTTCTTCCAGCAGGCGCACACATTGTCATGATTTATCATAAGGGAGAACATCGACGAGGTAACAACAGCTTGAATCCATACACGAATGATGAAATTTTTCTTTCTCCAGAAATGATATAATGGATTGTCACTTCCATCAGGATTTTTTTCTTCTGGTGTAACAAGAAGTATTTGGGTCTACAATATCAGACACATCATGAATCTTAAAAAGATTCTCTATCTGTGCTTTTCAAAAGAGATATGTTCCACTACTCTCTAAAGGAACCCTAATCCAATGCGACACATTGCACTTACGAAGTTCATCAAAATGGTTTGTCAATGAAGAGGAACCTTCATTATAAACCATTATTAAGAAGCTAATATCTAATCAATTGTTAATATTCACAAATGAGAGTAGAAAAAAAAAATTTATTAACAAGTCGTCAAGAAATTACAAGCCAAATACTTCAAAAAATAATAATATTTTTTTTTTAAAAATTTCGTTATATAAAAATAAATTGTACTAATTAATCAATAGAAAAAAAACAAAACTAAATCAACTTGCAACACTACTGAGATTTTTAGTTACTTGTATCATATCAAGTAATGAAAAAAAACGCAAAAAAAACTGATTTGATTATCAGCACATCGCAAAAAAGAACGCAAAGCAAAATCGCAAGAACTGATTTAATTATTAGTACAATAGTGAACGAAAATACGAAGAGAAATATAACTAATTATCAAACAGTAAAAATTTAAGTAATTACTGTAAGAAAAAAAAGCGATCATCGTGAGGATGCTCGCGGGATTCCCAATCGCATTCCATTCACCAAAAATACAAAGATCCGGATGCCAGCCATTGATGAGAGTCGTGGAAGCACGCCGGACATCCAATAGTGAAGAAATTATAAATTGGACAGCCAAGAAATCACAAAATGATGACGTAAAATCCCAGATAGAAACTCGCAAAATCGAATCGCAAATATTTATAAAGATGACGCAAAATTGAAATCCAATTTCTTGCTGGACAGATAACGCAACCAGATGACAGAAGAAAAAAATCCAATCGCCAGATCAGGAAACAATAGCCATACTTAAATCGACCAGATCGAGAAAGTAACAGAAATCACGTACCTGAAATCGCTGAAATAATTCTGCAATTTTTTGACAAAAATTAGCTCAAGGAGAAGAAGAAATCACACAACGATTTCCAGACTAACGGACATGGATCGTCTTCTCAAATCTTTTATCCCAAATCGAAATCGTGGAAAGATGATCTTCTTAAATCACACACAGATCGTGCTGAAAAATTCTCTGAAGAAGAAATCGCCCAGATCGCCGCGAGTTGGAGATGAAGAAGAGGAAGATTCATGTTATTACTGTGTTGAAGAGATTGGATCGTCAAGAGGAGCTACAAGTGATACCATATTGAATGCTTCAATTCTTGGTTATTGAGATCAACAATCAAACAAGCAAAGAGATCTATTCATAAAATGAAATTCTCCAAGTTCACAAGAATATTCATCTAGTATTTATACCATGACATAACAAGTAATTAACTACTAATACTAATTTACTAGAGACGATATCTAACTATGGTTAATAAAGATAAAGAGTGTAATTAATCCTGTTGACATGATCCACGTTTATTCTCATCAACTGTTTTGACCTCATTCTTCATCTCCAAAAAATTCTAGAACTAAATGAAAAATTTGTAGAAAATGTAGAATAAATTGGATATCACTCAATTTTAATAAATTGCAAGTCAGAAACATTCAGACGTTATTTTTAGTTTTATAAAATGAGAAAACAGAAACTAGCGGTTTCTGGATTACATGCATAATTCTAAGTAGTAATAAAAAAATTAAAACCCAATTGGTTATGGGAACAAAAGAAACCACAAGGAAGTACATAAAATAATTAACTGATTTATCAATTTAATAAATTAGATCCCTGACCCTTGTTGTTGCCTAGAAAGTATTTTATATCTGAAACTACACAAATAAAAAAGGGAAGTATTTTAAAAAAAACTAGGTATTTGAACAATTGTTAATTAGAGAGTGATGGATGCAAAAATATTTGAAGATGAGCCTTATGGAAGTTAGGAATTAAGTGATTAATTAAATAAAATGAAAGAACTTGAGGCGATATTTTTGTGTGGGCATGGAAAGACGACGACGTCGTGTACTCACCGTCCGTTTTGGCCATACGACAGTGCACTTATTCATTCAAAGCATCTCTTGGAGTAGTATCGTACGGCATCTCTTGAGAAGATCGGAATTGGGAGGATCTTCGTTGGTGAAGAAATACATTGGAAGATTAAAAGTTGAATATAGTGTGCTGATACGAACATGAAGGCTGCTTAAGAACGCGACCAAGAGAGCATCTCCGACCACCGCCGCCACGCCTTACCATCCCACTGATGCATCAAGCTTCCGAAGAGACAACTTCATCACATCATCTATAACGGACTCAGTCTTGATATAAGAGGTATTTCCTCGCCGCACTCATGTCTCTGTATCCATGATTTGTCAATCGCTGGACCGGAGACTCTCTTCATCTCAGGTGAAGTGATTCCTAAACTTGGTCAATTCGTTGAGAATTGAATCATAACTTCTGGATAATAAATTTGATGGACATTACTTTAAAAAAATTATTGTATGAGTATGGACAAATTCTAGGGTTAAGAAAACTTTTGAACAAACTTGATTAAATATTCTTCAAGATTCTCATCCTATTTTAGTATAGGAATTATAAAAAAACAACAATCAATATCACCATCATAAGCACAGGGACTAGCTATTGTTGTGCATGAAACGGATCCACGCTTACTCTGACCCTGTGTTTTTTGTTCATTGATTTTTACCTCATCTACCATCAAAATACTTGTTTTGACCTCGTTCTCCATCTCCAAAATTCAATATATAAATTTGATCGAAACACTCTTGCTGAAAAAATTAGAACTAAAAGAAATTGATGTGATGAGAAAATATGTACAAAACCAAGAATAAATAGTTTTATTATATGAGAAATCAGAAACATACATTAGTTTCTGAATTTCAAAATATCTTTGTTTTGGAAATAACATAGGAAGGAAGTAAATGAAATAAATAATGATTTGTATTTTTTTAATATAAAACGATGTGTACATTTTTGTTAAGGTGATTGTAAATTTTCGAATATCATTTTAATTTCTATTTACTTATAAAAAAGTATTTTTCTATAAATATAAATACTTATATCTGTGTGATATACGAGAGACATATAATATTCACCGGTTATATCGTAGTTGAAATTTAATAAAATCCATATTGGTGATGCAGGCTCTGATGCTCAGAGCACATCAACCAAGTAAGGAACCCCAGAAAAACCTAGCACTTATTAAAGGGAGGGAATACTGGTGATACAGTACCCGGAACATGATCACAACACCAGATAAGATAACCCGAAGTAAGTCGCAGGTACCTGTATAGGCAATGGAAGGTCCCAGTCGACTTTATACGGATGTCGACCCTGCAGGACGACTTGTGCCTAGTCGACTTTGTAGAAGTCGAGGCCTAAAAGTCGGACCTGAGAAAGTCGACCCTATAAAGTTGACCGGGATCAGATCTAGGCAGTTAGAGCCCTAATAACCAGATTACCCCCATAAGGACCCTATAAATAGGGACCACCACCACTCATTGAAGGTTAGGTTAATTGGAGTGGAGAGAACTCCTGCCAGAGCATTTCTGAGTAACTGGAGTGTCTGAGCTGTTCCGGCGAAGCCCTGTCCCAACGCATGTTTGTAGCGTCGTCCGATCACTGGTCGGTAACCACCCTTATCACATATACAGTGGTATCGAACCCTCCATCTTCAGAAACCTTCATAGTTACCATACCAGTTGAGTTAAACTTCCTATATAAATTTGATTTATAAATTTAATAACGGATAAGCTACATGATGACGCAAGGCCGAAGTGACGGCCGTTACAGTCGATCTATATCCCTCTATTCTCCTCTCTCAAGTAGCTAGTCTAGACTCATTAAAGTTAACCTCTGGTGATCCCTAGGTGAGCAGTATTAATAGCAACAGTATCCTGCTAATGGGGCTGGGCTTGCCAGATACATATCTGGGCCTAAGCCCAAGGCATAGTCAAGTCGGGTTCCCGGGAACGACTCGAGTGGTATTTGGGTCGGGCTCAGGTTTGACCCGGATCAGATTCTTGTTGGGCCTGGGTTACGGGCTGAGTCACTACAGTTAACCTTGGAACACATACAGTGGACCGAGGGTATCATCAATACTCCCCCCCCTTAAATTTTAGTGCATGTGCATTTCCACTTCCATAACTGTGCTAATCATGTCCTGTTTCACAGTTCTCGAAAAGTCGGGTTGTGAGTTGGTGTATCAGCATTCCGTTGGTCGGAATGTCTCATCTTGTCTAAAGTTGAACTCAGGGCTCTTGCTGTCATCGAGAGTCAACATGTTAACTCTTTAGTTCTCTCCGTGCATCGTCGATTGGCTTCACATCGTCACGCCGACGCCGATTCGGTGTTAGTGGGTACTGGAGCTAGATCACTGTTCCGCTGTCACCACGATGGCCCACTGCTCCTACTTCCGAGCAGCCCGTCGGGAGCCCGACTACTGGAATGTTTCGGTTCCATCCTCCGCTCCATCTTCATCTGCTCGAAGGTATTATGATCGTCGACGCCGATCTCAGCGTGCTTTGTTCGAATTACCTTCGACAGACCTGCGCCACTTCATAACACGTGGTGCTACTTGATGGTCATCATGGCCTTTCGCCTTGGGCACTCGCTGACTGTTGGACTCTTGTTGCTGCATTTTTTAATAATTTTTTGCTTTTCAATCCATTCTTTATGTAACTTCTTCTTTATTTCCTCTGCAGTCTTTGTTTTGGACTCGCCAACTCCTGTAATAGCTCGTTTTTTAATACAACTTCGTTATTTGGTCACTCCTGGAAACTTTGTCCTTCCAAGTGGTTTGACCTCTCCCTTACTTGAGCCAGGTGGGTTACCGGTGTATTCTTTTTTGGGGACCTGGTCTGCTGGGGGCTCGGAATGATATTTCGGTGTGTCCCCTCGGATTTGGCCCGTTCCTGGACATGCATCTTTTTGGGTTGGTCGACTGGTTCTTTTCTGGGGCGGGCCCACCCATATCCTTGTTTACTTTGATACGTGATGAAAGAAGTAATCTGCTACCAGGGGTCTCGTAGGGTCGAAGGCTTTGGAGTTCACGACGCACACTCTACATCAAGGACCGGAGGGGTCTCGCTAGGACACGAGGAGGGCCGGAGGCTTTGGAGGATTCGGGCTTCTTGATGAGCTCTGGTTGGGTGTGTGTATCAAGTGTTGTGAGTGTGTTGGAGATGAGATTGGAGGACCCCCAAGAACCCCTTTTATAGGGTCTTCAGGACGTTCTCCAATCAATGATCTGGGGCCCACACCATTATGGCGCCCGGTTAATGGTGCCATAATGGTGTGGGCCTGCTCAAGTAACGGCTGGG
Organism: Zostera marina; assembly: GCA_001185155.1. Taxonomy (NCBI): domain Eukaryota; kingdom Viridiplantae; phylum Streptophyta; class Magnoliopsida; order Alismatales; family Zosteraceae; genus Zostera; species Zostera marina. Next base: position 5,589 of record LFYR01001466.1, on the reverse strand, counting down.
AATCAGCGACTCAGGTATGGGAGTTGTCGATTCAGAGGTGGAGTCGGCGAGTCCTAGGAACAAGGTCGTCAGTCTACCAGAACTGGCTAACTTGGTCAGAAATCGTCGACTCACCTTTGGAATCGGCGACTTGGTAGTCCCAATCGTCGATTCCCAGGTGTTGACTTGAGTACTTAGCGTAGACACTTATTCCGCAACCGTGGAGCTCTCTGGGGGTTCGGCATAAAGCGTCGGAACCCTAGTTTTTATTGAAGGGCGTTGCTGGGAGTGACTGACGTAATCAAGCATGTCTCACCAGTACTCCCCCCTGAAGAGAGCACAAGAAACATACGTGTATCGCCAGTATCCCCCCCAAGCAAGGTTATGTGTGTGATCGGTATCAATGCCAAAGCGACAAGATGGGATCGAATCATTGCGGCCACAACGACACAATGATTCCGTTTCCATTAAGGCCAAAGCAACAAAATTGATTGATTCAGACCGAAGCGACAAAATCTAGTTTCAGACCAACGGAACTAAGTATTTATAGTCTAACTCTGATCAAGAGTGACTTTTGTTGTGTCATCAAGGCCAAAGCGACAAGATGAAAGAATTATTAAGGCCAGAGCGACAAAATAATTTTTGGTCCATTAAGGTCAAATCGACAAAATGGACCTGGATCTATTAAGGCCGAAGCGACAGAATCTTATTCTAGCCAAAGTGATAGAACTAATGTTTATTGTCAACTCTGATCAAGAGTGACTTTATGTCCGCAACGACGGTGGACCCATCATTGAAGCCAAAGCGACAAATTGATAGGTTGAGATCATTAAGGCCAAAGTGATAAAATAATCTTTGGTCTATCAAGGCCAATGCGAAAATATAGACCGAGTTTTGGCCAAAGCGATAGAATCGTATCTGCAAAAAAGAAAATATCCAGCAAAACAACTAAATCAGTCCAAAACGCATATTTTTATTGACCAATTGAACTTACCGCGCGATTTTACCTTTCCCGATGTCCTTCCTTTGCTTGAACGAATCCTTGGTAAATCTGGCCGAAGTTATAGATTTTCCGGGCTCAATTTCGACAACTTCTGGCCAAAGCGACAAAAGTGTCAGGAGTATTTGTGATACTCCCCCCGAAATGTGACGACTTCTGGCCGAAGCGACAGAATGTCGGGAGAGCTTGTGAAACTCCTCCTCGAAGTGTGACGACTTCTGGCCCAAGGGACAGAAGTGTCGGGAGAGATTGTGACACTCCCCCTCGAAATGTGACGACTTCTGGCCGAAGCGACAGAAGTGTCGGGAGAGCTTGTGATACTCCCCCTCGAAGTGTGACGACTTCTGGACGAAGGGACAGAAGTGTCGGGAGAGCTTGTGACATTCCCCCTCGAAGTGTGACGACTTCTGGCCGAAGCGACAGAAGTGTCGGGAGAGCTTGTGACATTCCCCCTCGAAGTGTGACGACTTCTGGCCGAAGTAACAGAAGTGTCGGGAGAGCTTATGATACTCCCCCTCGAGAATCGTGTCATTGTGAAATACACTTTTTTGAAAAAATTTGAGGGTTAGATTGGTAATTTTTGATTACAACCCTAGATTTGAATCCTGATGCCGAAGAGAGTTTGTGAAACTCCCCCTAAAATGTGACGACTTCTGGACGAAGCGACAGAAGTGCCGGACAGAGTTTGTGGTACCCCCTCTTGAAATATTTTGATATTTTTGTAATATTTTTGGAACTCAATTCAATTATTTATTTAATTTATTTTTTGAATTGTAACTAAGATCCGAAACTATATTCATAAGTCGTAATTTAGCCACTCTGGACGTTAATTAGATTCTGCTAACCCTATTAGCTAGCCACTCTGGGCGTAGACTTGGTCGTACGAATCGTAGCTCAGTCTACGGCTAAACTCGCGAAATAAATTAAACTTAACAAGTAATTAAGACTCGCAAAGCTAATTGACGTAATAAGTTGGAGATACAAAAATTATCGGGAATAGGACTTAGAACATTTTGAGAACCTAAGACTCTAGATTTTATTCCCTAATGTGTAGTTGAACTCTGGCCGAAGCGACAGAGTTACTTTTTACCCTCATCAAGGCCATAGCGAAGAGATGGGGTTGAATCGTTAAGGCCATAATAACAAAACGATTTTTTAATCTATTAAGGCCATAGCGACAGAATAGATTTTTATATGTGTTGTGGGTACTTTGAACCTCATGGGGTTAGGTTCATTTGTACTTATCAATACCCTAATGTAGTTGAACTCTGGACGAAGCGACAGAGTAACTTTTGGACCTGCATCGGCCAAAGCGAGAAGATGGGGTAGGATCGTTAAGGTCATAGCGACAAAACGATTTAAATCTATTAAGGCCATAGCGACAAAATAGATTTTTATATTGTGGGTACTTAGAACCTCTTGGGGTTAGGTTCATTTGTATTTATCAACTACCTAAAACTCTACACTTATACCCTAATGTAGTTGAACTCTGGCCGAAGCGACAGAGTAACTTTTGGACCCGTATCAAGGCCAATGCGACAAGATGGGTTGAGATCATTAAGGCCAAAGCGACAAAATGATCTCCAAGTCTATCAAGGCCAAAGCGACAAAATAGAAGAATTATTGAGGCCAAAGCGACAAAATAATTCTTGGTCCATTAAGGCCAAAGTGACAAAATAATTCTTGGTCAATTAAGACCAAAGCGGCAAAATGGACCTGGATCTATTAAGGCTAAAGCGACAAAAAAGATTACTAAGGTAGGGTTTTAGTTAGAGTCATAGGTATGTGATTTCGAAAGAGTGTCAACTTTTACTGACTTTTAGAAATGAGAATTACAAAGATAAAATCTAACTATTTTATTTTGTAATTTGTACTAGCATAGAGACTAAGAGACTATAATTTAGGACTACAATTTTAGATTTGAACCCTAATGTTTTAGCCAAGCTCCGGCCATAGTGATAGAGCGACTCTCGATCCTCATCAAGGCCATAGCGACAAGATGGGATAGGATCATTGAAGCCAAGGCGACAAAATGATCCTTGGTCTATTAAGGCCATAGCGACAAAATAGATTTAAAACGAGGATATCGTTGATTGTAGTCGTAAATTTAGAATCTCGGGGCTAGATTCGTAAATGAGAGTCCAATTTAGATGCTTAAGTCGCAATTTGGAGTCATAAATCGTAAACTAGACTTGTGATCGCAATTTAGCCACTCTGAACGTAAATTGGATTTTGTAACCATCACTTAGACTCGTGAGTCGTAAGCTAGGTCTGAGCAACGGGTATCATCCAACCAAAACGATGGATGATATATGAGGTTGAAGAGACAGACGTCATCCCGCCGAAGCGATGGATGATTGATCTGTCTGAAGCGATGGGTGATTATTCTAAATATGATATTGCATACATATCTCTATGGATTAAAGAGAGATTTATTTAGAATAATATCGCTATTGAGAATACATAAGAATAGTATGAGCGACAAACAAAAGAATTAACATGTTTTGGTCGCTGGTTGCCACTGACAGAAACATAGCCTGCATGGTTACTCTGGCCAATCCTATCTTCTAACAGATGATAGTTCCTTACTACTAGCGTAATGCACTTGATTGCGAGTGTGAATTATGGCTCTGGTTGCTATCACTGTCTTAGGATTGAGAGAGTGGGCTATGGTCATAACTGTTACTGGGCTGAGAGTGTGAGCTATGGCTTTCGTGGCCATAACTGTTACCAGACTAAGCGTATGAGTTATGACTTTGGTGGTCATAACTGTTGATGAGAAGCTTCTCTCTGTATCGAGGAGGACTAGTCGAGGTTTTAGACTGGGAACTTGTATCCTCGTATGTATCTTCTTTAGCATAGCAAGGTTTTTTCCGGCTGGGCGGCTCGACTCCGTCCAGCTTATTATTGTTCTCCTCTTCTATCTCAGTGAACGATTGAGCTCGTTGGAAGAGGTCGGGCAGGGTCTCTACTTTATGGAGCGTAAGATTCTGGGCTAAAGGGGAGTAGGGTACTAGCCCATTCATGTACCCCTCTATGGCCAGACTCGGGATTAGGTCGTTCACTTCTGTCATTATCGAAGTGAACTTAATCGTCTAATCCCTCAGAGACAGTTTGTTCTGTCGTAATGCCAGTAGTGCGTTGGTACTGTGTTTGATCCTGATCATCCCCACATGTTCGGCGATGAACTTGGATGAGAGGTCCGTGAAGTTGGAGATTGATCCAGCTGGCAGACCGGAAAACCACCGATAGGCGCTGCCCTTGAGAGTGTCGGGGAATGTCCGACACAACACCGCGTTATCGGTAGTTTGCGATTCCAGGACATTAAGGTAGAGGTTGATGTGATCTTTTGGATCACCCGAACCGTCATACGTTTCTATCATGGATACCCGCCAGGTTGGTGGAAAAGATACCTTCAAAAGGTCCTCTCGAAAAGGAGCGCTTTTGACTCTCAAATATTCGATCGGACTGCTGACGGCTGGATTGCCGGCCAGCTTCCGACGAAGGTCTTCCACGAACTGTGTTGTAAGAGTCTTTTCAGTATGACTCTTACTAGGTCCAGCCTTTAATTTTGAAGGCTCTGGACCATTCTTCTTTTTCTCCGCAGATGGAGAATTGTGAGAGGTCGATTCACCCGCTCCTTCGCGGGCGATGGTCCTCTGGCTCCTCGCTTTCTCGAGGTTGTTAACTCTTTGTTCCATGTTATCCATGAAGTTAACCAACCTTGCCTCTAAAGAGGGAGGAATGGATGTCTGAGGGGGCAGACTAACTTGAACCTCCTCAGGCCTTTCTTGCCTGTTTTCTTGAGGAGGCTCAGTTTGTGCCCTATCAGCCACCATTGAGGATTTGCGACTCACCCTAAGGGAATCGAGCTGAACTTTGCGAAGAAAATTTCGCGATTACGAAGGATATCGTGGTTCGATAGTTCCACAGACGGCGCCAGGTGATGAAGCACGGAATCTTCTACCAGTGGGCTCGCGGGGTTTCGAGAAGAGCCGGAGGCTTTGGAGTCCACGACGCACTTCTATGTCAAACACCTGCAGAAGAGGAGGGGAATCGGCAACTTTCTTGGGAGTAGGCGATTCGGGCTCCTTGGATGCACTAGTGTGGAGTGTAAGTAGTCAAGATGAGTTGACGGTGGAGGACACCCCTAGGACCCCTTTTATAGGGTCCTGGAGGCGTTTCCCCATTCAATAGAGTGGGGCCCACCTCATTATGGTACCTGGTGAGACATGCCTGATTACGTCAGTCACTCCCAACAACGCCCTTCAAACAAGGAATAGGGTTCCGTCGCTATATGCGGACCCCCGGAAAGGCTTCCACGGTGCGGAGCACGTGTCTACGTCAAGAGCCCAAGTTAACACTTGGGAGTCACCGACTGGGACTACCAAGTCGCCGACTCCAAGGGTGAATCGCCGATTCCGGTCAGGGATCTCGGGTCTGGTAGCCCGAGGACTTGACCTCCGCGGAATCGGCGACTCCACTCCTGGATCGGCGACTCCCATACCTGAGTCGCCGACTCCCAGACGTTACGCGGGAGGGCCCACCCCATTATGGCACCCTTCAATAGGGCACCATAATGAGGTGGGCCCCACTCAATTGAGTGGAAA
>LFYR01001463.1:17712-61434 GCA_001185155.1 Zostera marina | reverse complement strand
GCTATGGATTTTCGTTTCGGTAAAAGAGCTGGGCTATAAGTGGTCTTATTCAGCCAAAGCGATGAATGAAGACGATGATCGAATGGGCGAGTTTGCCCCAAGATAGGCGAGTTTGCCCCTTGATAGGCGAGTTTGCCCAAGATAGGCGAGTTTGCCCAAGATAGGCAAGTTTGCCCAAGATAGGCGATTTTTGCTTGGGAAAAATCAAACCTATGCGAAGACGCAAGTTCCAGAGCAAAGGATGACTTGACCAAGCTTGTTCAAAAAACAAAGAAATAAGTCGGCGAGTTAGGGGAAAACTCGGCGACTTTAGATTTCGAGGTGTTTTTCGAACAAAGTCGTGGACAGCACTCTTAGCTAGCAGACGATATTCCGGATCGGGCGATTCTCAAGGATAAGTCGGCGATTTAAGGCTAAATCGGACCTTAACCGAGAATCGAACGATCTAAGTCGGCGATTTTTTGACAAACTCGGCAAACTCTTGGGAGAGCTCGAGCCGGATTTTTAAAAAATCGCGATTACGACGGGATACCGGTGGTTCGATAGTCCCACAGACGGCGCCAGCTGATGAAGCACTGAATCTGCTACCAGGGCTCGCAGTGGTGCGAGGTTGATGCCGGAGGCTTTGGAGTCCACGACGCACGCTCTACGTCAAATACCTGCAAGGGGAAACTAGGCGATTCTAGTGAGAATCGGCGAGTTTCGTAGTGGTACGTACTCTGGTGTGAGAGTGGAACTTGAATCGTGCATTTGACTGTCCCCTTGGGACCCCTTTTATAGGGTCTCGGAGGGCGCACTCATCGCCGGAGATCGCGCCTATGGTCATATATGGTAACATTTATGACGTTGGCTGCCGCCGAGTAACGGTCGTAAGTCGCCGATTCAGGTATGGAAGTCTCCTAGTTAAGGGCTAACTCGGCGAGTTTCTAGGGCCAAATCGTACAGTCTACCATACTGTCGATCTTGCCTTAACTTGGCGAGTTATCCTGTATGTCGGCGATTTGGTAGTCCAATCGGGCGATTTTACGGGCTAACTCGGCGATCTGGACGAAGAACGATGTTCCGCACCGTGGGAGCTCTCCGGGGGTCCTGCCATAGCGACGGAGCCCTAGTCCTTGTTGAGAGGCGTTGATGGGTAGTGACTGGTGTAATCAGGCATGTCTTACCAATGACAAAATCAGAAGCTGCACATCTAGGTATTATGGTAGCCGATGGTTTCTCTATACCAATCGCCACTACTGGTAATTCTGCTTTTTCCCAGAGAGACTCTTCTTTTTCGATCTATTGAGATGAATGATATTCTTCATTGCCCATCTATATCTAAAAATTTATTATCTATTAATAAACTCTGTCGTGATAATCCTTATTATGTTCAATTTGATGATACTTCTATATTCATCAAGGATCGTCGGAGTAATGATTTGATTGTTGAAGGGTACGCTCAGAATGGATTATATCGACTGGATTTGGATGATAGGAAGGTTTCTGCTGAGGTTAATTTTGCCGAGAAGGTTCTGATGCAACTTTGGCATCGTTTTTTGGGTTTTAACCCGAAAGGTTATGATTTCAAATGATATTTACTTTTTTGAGTCAGATTTCAATCATGATTTTGACTTGTTGCAAATGGGATGAGGCAACAAGATGGCTTGGATTATGACCAAACTTTCATTCCCGTCACGATTCCCGTTTAAATCAATTGGACATATCTAATGCCTTCCTTCAAGGTTTTCTAGATGAAGAGGTGTACATGCGATAACCTCCGGGCTTCATCAACGAAGAATATCCAACCATGGTTTTTAAGCTTCGAAGATCTATCTATGGCCTTAAGCATCTCCAAGGGCGTGGTTTCATCGCTTACGAGATTTTGTTGTTACATTAGGGTTTATAGAAAGTCTAGCAAACGAGTCTCTTTTCATTTACAATGATGGAAAGACAGTCGCTTACTTTCTCGTTTACATTGATGGCATCATCCTTATGGGATCATCAACGTTATTTATTCTTTCCACTATTGATGCTTTGTCGAGGGAATTCGCACTCAACACTACAAAAAAAAGACATTGTATGACGGACTAATAGTGGTGAATTTCCGCCATGACAAGTTCAGTTCTTTTGATGGTGGATTTCCGCTATCAATTGTTTCAGTCCGTCATGGTAATGCTTGGGCAGAACGAAGGATTTATTTAGTTTCCACTGACGGTTTTTCAATAGCGGATTTGCACCATGGAAAAAATCTCGTTCAAAATTTCAAAATCCCCCTAAATATAACCCGAATACATGATTAAGTTGACATTTCAATAGCGGATTTTCACCATGGAAAAAATCCCGCTCAAAATTTCAAAATCCCTACAAATATAGTCCGATTACCTGATTAAATTGACATTTCATGGCAGATTTCCGCTATGAAATATTTTCGGAGATTCAGACAGAAAAACTCGTCCAAATTTCGATTTGACGGAACTTAATGCACCTTGGGAACCTTCATCACTTCCTTGGCATTCACGTTACATAACCAAATTCATGTATTAAGAAAATAAGATCAAAAAGTATTTTAATTACAAAAGAAAATGCTATTTATACTAGGCCAACAAACATTGAGCCGAATTAACTATTTATCACTATTGGACTAATTAACTCTAATATGTATTAGACAAATGTTGGACACAAATAACCTAGTCTCTTGGAGCTCGAAAAAGCAACTCACGGTAGCAAGATCTTCAACAGAGTCCGAATGTAGAAGCGTAGCAGACGTAGTTGCAGAACTTCAATGGATCAAGGCCATGTTAAAAGAGCTAGGGTACTCGATCTCTGGTCCTATGGTGGTTTCATGTGATAATACAAGGGCAGTGTTTTGTCAAGTAATCCAACATTAGATTTCAAGTCAAAGTATTTCCATTTCGTAAGAGAAAGAGTAGCTGCAGTCTGCGAAAACTCTTCATGAGCAGCATTTGAGTATCTTTAATCCAAGATTTCTGTTGAAATGTCGCTTGGATTGAGAGGGAGTATAAGACTTGTTATGAAACACCATGGATTAAGGGAAGGAAAAGTTGAATTTTTCGACATTGATTGCCGTCAATAATTTGGGTCAAAAGTTCGATGAGGTGATATTTAATAAGGTAATTGGATAGATTGAGTATCTTACTTTTCATTAAAAAAAATAAGAGTCAATTCAAACATCAAATTTTTAAACTTCCTTCAATTTAAAGCTACATAATCCATCTAGTTGTAGTTTTTTCCAATTTATAACTACTGAGAAGCTAGCTAGATGAACAGCATGACAATGGATCCCGTTTTCTCCATGGAGCTCGAGTTTGATCTAGACTTGGCCATGACACCGCCGATCATGGCCGTCAAAGGGCCAGATATGAAGAGACTGGTGGCCTCAACACCTACAGTGGTGGGAAAAGGGAAGTGCTCAGTATGCATGGAGGATTATACGGTCGGCAAGAGGATGCCTTGCCTTCATGTATTCCACGAAATCTGCATCTCATCGTGGCTTGCTCTCCATAACTCCTGCCCGCTCTGCCGGTCTTCTATTTCATAGCTAATTAATTGTCATTACTCGATTTGTTTGTGTTTAAGATTATAACTATCTTCATGTTTTTTTAATTGATGAACTCGTCGGAAAATATTCATTCCGGTCAGCCACTCTCAGAGTCTCAGCCCATTGGATGGATTACTTTAAGATATTCATTTCCTTCTTCTTCTTCTTCTTCATAATAGCTTAAGTCTTTGATCTTCATTTCAACGCTTAATTGTATTATCAAAACTCAAATTACTTCTTACATCTCCTTTCATTTTTTTTGATGGTGATTGATACTTGTTTGTTTGAAATTATAAATTATTTATAACACATACAAACAAGAATCAAAAAATATAATTAGAAATGAAAATGACTTCCAACTTTTTTTCTTCTAATTTTGTACCAATTTTCAGAGAGAAATTGATAACAAATTCATTTCTATCAAAATGTTTGAGTTTGACATCATTCATTGTGTGATCGATTTTGATTTCTCCTGTAAAATATTAATTAATTTTTTAATACCATTATACAATGAAAATATTATCATTTGTATTAAGCAAATCACATCATCCATCTATATCCGTAAAAATCAAAATATTTCAAACCATCTGATGATACCTCTGGTCCACTCCCAGACCATTCCAACAAGCCCACTTGGCCAAGTAAGTTGTAAATCAAAATATCGTTACAAATCACATCTTTGACCTTTTGGGCCGGACTCGACTCGACCAATCCGACCAACCCGACCGGGTCAGGTCTGGCCCAAAAGGTCAAGAGGAGGTCCAACCCAATAAGAAAATGTATAAATACCCTTAAGGTCGATCTAAAAAAGGAGAGAAAACATTGTAATAGAGTAAAAATATTTTAATAAAAGAGGATTGCTTGTTGTTATATTTGATATCAATCTATCACCATTGTAATCTACTAATCTCCAATACTATTGCGTTCCTTATAAGGTTTTGTCAATCTAATGTGAGATTCTCACAGTTAAGGATGGGAATTTAGCACGAGCCCTTTAAGTCCAACTCGACTCGGCCCAATTAAGCCTGACTCGACTTGTTTAGTAAACGAGTCGGCCTCAAGTCATCCCCACTCGAAACCCGTTAAATTTAGATTAGATTATATGGGTTGGATTCTTGTGAGAATGTAATCCATTAACGAAATTTTGAAAAATCAAATGTAACGGATATTTGTAACGAATTTTAACATTTTTAACGAAATTTTGATAACAACCAAAGTTAACGAAAATTTCGTTAACTATATTATTTGTAACGAAAATTTCGTTAACTTTGGTCGTCTAAACTGATTACTTTTTTTGTAGTGATGATTAGAATTTCAACCATTTTTATTAAATTTTATGATTTAATCATAATCTTTTTATCGAGATCTATTATTTGTGCATAGGGCTGTAAATGGGTCAGGTCTAGGTTGGCTTGGACCCGGACCCATGAAGTTGGCCCGAGTCTGGGCCGGTCCGGATCCAGAAGGAAAACGTCTGGACTCGGACCTAGTTCTGACCCATTAAAAAAATCCGGGTCTGGACCGGGTCCAATAAATGATTTTTTTTACCTAAAAAAAATCAATAAATAATAAAATATACAAAAATAATTTAGTAAAATCAATAAAAATTAATATTTAACCCTTAAGAAGTTACTAATATAATATAAAATATATCTTAAAATATTTATATTTAAATCATAAGTTACTAATATATTATGAAATATTTATCTAATACATTTATAATATCAGATCCGGACCTCCGGGTCCAAACCCTTTAATGGGTATAAAAGTAGTCTCAGACCCGGACTCATTTACTGCCCTATCTGTGCATGACTTATTAAATTTAATGATTTTTCATTTCAGAGTTTAATTAGATTCGATCGGTTAGATTTTTACATTTTATTTAATGCGTAAATAAACCATTTTCACCATAAATTCACTCGGTATTATATTATCATATACATAATTTATCAGGTGAGACCATCTAATTAAAAACCCAATCTGGATCTTCCGGTCCTTAATTTGTTTTCTTAACAGATTGTGACTAGGGCTATAAATGAGTCGGGTCTGGACCGGACTCGGACCCGAACCCATAAAGTTGGCTGGACCCGGACCCAATCCTGACCTATAAAAAAATCCGGGTCTGGGCCGGGTCCAAAAAATGAATTTTTTTATTTACCTAAAAAATAATTAAATATACTATAAAAATAATTAAATATAGTAATATATATTATAAAATAATTAAATATATTATAAAATACTATAAAATATAAATGATATATTTATATTTAACCTTTAAATTACTAATATATTATAAAATATATATTAAAATATTTTTATTTAAACCTTAACTTACTAATATATTATAAAATATTTATCTAACATTTATAATATCCGGGTCCAGTCAGGTCTGGTTAACCTGGACCCAGGTCACTAGCTGGTTAATCCGGACCCTGACCCGGGCCTTTGGGTCCAAACCCTTTAATCGGTCCAAAATCAGTCCCAGACCTGGACCCATTTATAGCCCTAATTATGATTAGTTGTTTCAAAATTTTTTTTTGAAGCGATTAAATTTAGATATTCTAATTTTCTTTTCACATAAATTGATGATTACGACTTGTATTTTATTAAATAAAATAATCTTAACACGTTAACTTCTGTTTTTTTAAAAAAAAATTAAGGAAAATTGTCAAATGTACCCACCTACGATGGCTATGGAGTTAAAAATAACCACCTATATTTTTTTTTGACTATTTTACCATTACAATTAATTTAAATTTTCGAAGATGTGTCATTGTCATTAAAAAGAAAACGGACAGATTTTTTGAGAAAAAAACTACCCATCGTCCTCCCCCCTCCCTCCTCCAATCAATACCGATGCTACTAGCTCCGACGCAGGAAGAGGATTGTACTGATGCTACTAACTCCGACGCAGGAAGAGGATTGTACTGATGCTACTAGTTCCGACGAAATCGGAAGACATCTATTCGACTTTCTGTTCGCCGCACAGGATGCGTCGACATCTTTATAGCATAGAGTTAACTCCTCCTCTGGCAACACTGAGCTTAAGGAGTTGTACGAAGTAGAACAGAGCTTGTGGTGTTCGGAAACACGGGAATAGAGAGCTTCGGCGAAATAAAACACCACGTGCTCCGTCGGATCACCATAATCAGAAGCGGATTCTCTAATCCTAATTAGGAATTTCGCTGCGAGATCTGGATCATTGTCGACAACCCGCGCACATTCCAGAAGTGACCAAAGCAAAAGAGGACTACACTGCACCGGAGGTGGTTTCTGCCTCCTTACCACGACAAAAGAATCAGGTATTACTGTCCGCTCCTGATCTCTGCTGAATAGTGGTGGATGGCTTTGAGGACGCACGCTCGGAGTTGTGGTCCAGGACTGGATTTGAAGCGGAATGAGCTGCTGCTGGTTGTGAGTAACCTCAACTGACTGACGAATATACAGTTACGAAGGGAACGATTGTATTCTCATCGGTATACGAATCGTCGTTCCAGGGCTTCAGCGTCGGTGATAGATTTGATCCAGATAGATTTTTCGATGAAAGACAGGTCATCGTAACGGGTTACCGGGTAAGAGTCATACCAACGAGTATTAACTAATGAAGGGCATATTAGGAAAAATTATTTACTAACAATCCCTAACCACCTAAGACCTAGGCTTGGTAGTTAGTTTTGATCAAGTCATTTTAAGTGGATACTTTTGACACTTACCCAAATTTTAATTATTTTGTCATTGAATTTTGTTTGTCCTCTATCTCTTTCCTTCATCTGTTGCTAGAATATAGTTAAAAAAAATTCTCTCTTCTTTTCTATTTTCAAAATAAAATAAGCCCAAATGCCCAAACTTATTTAACTTTTCCTAATTTATTATCTAAACCCTAAATTTGTTTCCTCACCCATCATCCTTCACGGACGACAACAAACTCGTAAGGACATATTTTTTTTGATAATTGGTCATCTTATAAATAAAATAAAGAACATCCTAAATTAAACGCATCGTATCAGGGAAAGGGGGACCAGAGCTTTTCAGATCTTTTACAATTGAAAGGAATTATAATACTCAAGATTGATTTCCTTTATTCCATAATAACGTGGCTTTATATAGCCTTACAAATACTAACAAATCTGGAAAGAAATTGTATGGAAAGAAATAATAAACGTGGATGGAAATCAGGAAATAAATAATTTAATGTTAAATACAATATTAAATGCAATGTAGAGGATCGAGCGTATTAATCTCCTCTCCCTCGGAAGACAGTCCGTCCTCAGACCTGCCTAAGAACTCCATGATGTTTACTCCGACTGCGTTCAAACTCCACCTCCTGATCAGGGTGTTTACTACACTCTGCATCAACCACCGGTTGTTTGCCTTTGACCTTCAAAAGGAGTTCTTGGAGAGGTACTTGGAGCTTTGCCGTCTCTTTGCGGGAAGCAACAATCTCGACTGCCTGGAGTTGGAATGATTCATCGACGCTTTTCTTAAACTCGTCAATGTTGTTCATACCAGTACGAGAGCTACCTCGTCTTACCATAGCGAGAGAGAGAATGGTGATTCCCTTTGATACGCTTCGTACCAGGGGAAGGGAGACCAGAGCTAACGGTAATAATAGTAATTATGGCAACGGTGATGTAGTTATGGTAATAACTGATTTGGTAATAACTGTAATTATGGTACATGCCTTTTATGGTGATGGGTTGTTATCTACATTAATATATAAAGATAACAAACCCCGTTGAGAAATACAATAGATACAAAATCAAATTTATTGCAGTATGCTCATTAATGTGTCCAAATCGACGATGCCATAGAGAGATTGAAACCTTCTCACCCAGAAACACCGCCGCTCCTCTTCTAGAATCCTTCAACTCTACTTGATACAAACCATCCACAAGAGCTTCTCGGATCTCTCTCATTGAAAGCATCAATTGATACGCTTTGTATCAGAGAAAGGGGGACCAGAGCTTCTCGGATCTTTTACAATTGAAAAGAATTATAATACTCAAGATTGATTTCCTTTATTTCATAATAACGTGGCTTTATATAGCCTTACAAATACTAACAAATCATAAATTGATAAATCAACATGCATGGAAAGAAATAATAAACGTGGATGAAAATCAGGAAATAAATAATTTAATGTTAAATACAATATTAAATACAATGTAGAGGATCGAGCGTATCAAAACGTTTAAAGAAGAATATAAATATTTAAATTGAAATTAGTCTGGATTTAGTGTCGGGTTACGTCATCCATTCGTGATGTTGTTTTGTTCCACGTTGCCGGTTTGATCGATGATCGTCGATCGGTCCTGCTGAACTTCGGCTTTGGATCAGCCTCAATAACTTACTCTTCAACTCGAACAATGTATCACTATCCTTTAGTAGAGATGCCTTGAGAACCGTGACTTTAATTCCTTCCACATTCTATTTCTTTCTCCCATCTGGTAGAAATTATATACTAATATATATATCAGTTTCACTTCATTTTTTATTTGCTTATTTTTCTCAATTTATTTCTCGATTTCTACTATTCGGGTACAGTTTCACGTCGTCGAAATCTTTTGATGATAATATTTTGAATAGAAATGAGATATGAGAAATTGAAAATATCATTTTAAAATAATGATCTTCTAACACATCTCTACGTTCACGCTGTCCTCAAAAGCTCTAGTACTTCGTGGCATTCACATATTACTCACCCAGCCATCGCCATGATTGGCCTAGGAATATCTTCATATAAGAGTATAGGTATTTTTTTTTTGATGTTCTATTTTATAATTCTATTTATTGATATTTTAATTATTCAGATGTGCGTGTTACTGTGTAATAATGGATTGGAAAAACAATAAAAATATTATAATATTTTATCTAATCTGAAAATTTTCGAGGGAACTGAAAAGTTTTAGATGGCGGAAATCCACCATCTAAAATATGGAGCGGAAAAAGTTTGACGCCAATTCATTGATGACGGTTAATTTTATTGATGGCGGATGTCCGCTGACTATCTTTGTAACATTAGATGGCGGAAATCCGTCATCTAAAGTACATCAGGCGGTTCCCTAAGTTTATCGCCATCTATTCGTGGGAGAGGGCGATTGAGCCCATATTTAGATGGCGGATTTCTGCCATCTAAACCTTATATAGAAGAGTATAGATGGCGGAAATCCGCCATACAATGTTTGTTTATTTTTTTTTTTAAACAGGATTCCATATTTTGCGTTTGAATCGTTGTTTTTTGAAATAGAAATCGATATTTCAGAAAACGATTTTTAAATTGAATTTGAAATCAATGTTTTTTATTAAAAAGAAACTAAATTACAGAATCGTTAAACATTCGAAGTTTGAATAAGTAAATACAAATTTTGTAATCAACACTCGTCTGAAATCGAGTCTTCTGAATCAGAATCCGAAATATCTGATTCGAATGCAGACGGTATGGTGGACTTTGAAGTGGAAGCCATTTGCGTCATGTCGAGTCCGGAAGTCTTCAAAGTTTTATTGAGTTTTTTCATATAAGATTTCATTGCATTGAACTTCTTTTTGTATTTGGAGTCGTCTTTTTGACTCTCGTTACACTTGTTTTGAAAATGAAAACAAAAATGAGTTTGATAATCAACAAAATTATTGTAATATATTTAAAATACCTCCAATTCTTTGAATTTTTCCGACCAAACTGCATCTGGTGTTGCATCAGTAGTCGTGTTTTCGGAGATCGGCTCTTTTCCTTTCCAATTTGGAGAAGTCCATTTTTCGTTCGTTGTGCTCACCATACTGACAGCTTCTCCAATTCCTATGATTCTATTCTTCTTATTTTTTCCGAAAGTCTTGTTGACCGTCGCTTCGATAAATTACTGCATTATAAAAAATAAAAAATAAATAAAAAATGCGAAATATATTTAAAATAATCAATGGAACTTACAAATGGAGTCATTGCTTCAGATTCAGCCCACGATTTTGCCTCTTGACTTTTGATAAATTCCGTGGCTTCAAGCTGAAAGAATAACAAAATCAAACAATGATAATAGAAATTATAAAATATAAATAATTTTAAAAAAAGACTTACAACTTTATCGCTTCCCTTATATGTCATTTGTAAAGTCTCTGACCAAACTTCGACTTCACTCCTTCCTTGTTGCATCTATATTCACATAATACATTAATATATAAAAAAATTAGATATAAATTATAAATAAATTACCAATTCATGAAGTCTTTGCGCTAATCCTTTTGAAATAGCGTGATGTGTCATTTGATTCGCTCAGTTCGCGGTATTTATCTCGAAAATTTGCTGAAATTATAAAAAACAATAAGTTTTTAAATTTATTAATATAATAAATATATATATATACATATACGTACTTTTTTTTTTCCGATCGATGTTGTCTCAATTTATTCAGAAATTGAGGTTTGCTGACATACGGTGGAAGAGTCGCTAAAATATCTTCTTCTCTCATATTAGGATCAGAGCCATAAGTTTTAACCAAAGAATTATGGTTGCTCCTCCAGAGTTTGTTCAACCTACCATTGATATAAGTTTATGCAACTTTGCTTCTACTTAAATCATATTCAGCCTACATATTCAAAACTTATAAGTTTTGGAAAATTAATAAATATTATAAAAAATATATATACTTACAGTTAATATTTTTAACGCGTCCTGAAAATTTTGTTGTGGTTGATGACGTCACTCAATGTCGTACTGGAAGAGAGTATGGTCTTTTGCTAAAAGAGCCATTCTTGTGGTTAATTTCTTCGCCATTTCATCCGTCGCTTGGTTCGTGTTGTCAAACATGACCTTCCATTTCGTACCTTTTTTTTGGATGGTTATGGGGGTGGTCTTTCGTGCGACCACGACCCTTCTTCTGTGGAGGCACATTCGATGTGGATGGCCTCGCATCTAATTAATTTACATATTTAAGAATTAATATTTAATAGAAATCATGATAATTAATATTTAAAATATGAATAATAAACTGACCACTTGAATTGGACTCATCGATTGAGCGACGGGATGTAACCATCGCCAGTGCCATGAATGGTGTGATAACACCGATCAGAACGAAAAAAGTAAACATAATTTGAAATATTTAAATTTTAAAATAAAATTAATTATTTTAAATACATAGCCAGACACCCGTATATGGGGTCTTGGTCTGACACAACAACCAAACATTTTTCCTATTGTAATTTACATTCTTTATTATTAGACACAGCAAATCTTTGAAGTCGTCGTGAAAAGAGTTGTATTCGATTTTGAATGAATGTGTGCCACCACAATCATTCAACACTCAAGCTTCGTATCCTAACACTAAAATCTGACCGGTTTCCATTGTTTGAGGATTTGTCGATCATATTTTTGGACAGTTGTGAAAATGATGACCGTTGACTCCGCAACGGAAACAAGCAAAAACACGACAATAATAATCTATGTTTTTGTAAAAACTACGTTGAATCTGATTTAGTCGTTCATATCGTTCGACGATTACAAGTAATTGACTCATTTTTTACTGAAAAAAGAAATATTTATAATCAACATAATATTACATTCAAAATATTAAATTATATTGTAATGTAATACTTTATAATTTAATTACAACAATCATCATTATCGACATCGAAAATATCTCTATTTGGTATTTTAAGGACTGAACTCCATTCAGATTCTACCGTATCTTGAATGTAGAAACATTGTTGAGCCAAATTTGCCAAAATAAAAGGTTCCTTTCCAAATTTTCCCCGTATCGTGTTCACTTAAACGACACCAAAATCATCTACTTTAGTACCTGCTTTTCCAGGATCGTATCACTTACATTCAAACAGACAATATTTAGTCGTGTGACCGTAGCAAATTTCGAAAATATTTTCTTATAATCCATGATATTCAATTTCTGCTACCAACGGAACATCATTTGGAGATTTAGCATACGTTGATGTTGTAGCCGATAGAAAAATACCGTTATTTTGCGTCGATTTACAATTTGTCAATTCTTATGTCTGAAATTTTAATCCATTCATAATGTAACCACTATAAATTAAAGCAAAACAACTTAGCCGCAGGAAATAGAATTTAAATCTGTGTCAGATTGTTGAGCTTCGGACATGTGTTTCTTAAACCATTCGGCAAATTGTTTGAAGTGTAAATTTTCCAGACGGAGCTGTGTGTGTTTTGGAAACATAACTTTCAATTACTTCAAGTGTTTATTTCGATATGGTTCGACACTTTCAATGTCAAACACTATACATTGATGCAACTATTTCTGTTGTAAAGTAGTCAACGTTATATCAGTCGGTGCATTTAAAAACCCATCAATATACCTATCTGGCCGATTTTATTTTGTCTCGACATTTTGTAAAAACCGAGAACAAAACGTCATTGATTTTCCAGCAAGATAACTTTCCGCAATAGATCCTTCCGGGTGACTACGTACGGTCACATGATTTTTTAAAATCAAAAGATACCTAAAATGAGAATATATATTGTATGATCAAGACATATTAATTATAAATTTATTTATAATTGTATAAATATATATACCTCTCTATCGGATACATCCATCGATATTGTACCAGTCCAGCTATTTTCACTTCGGTTGCTAGATGGAATGAACCATTACAGTAAAAAAACCGGGAGGAAAGATTTTCTCAAGATTGCATAATGTATATATAATTCTTTTCTCCCATAGTTCCATAAGTTTGATTTCGATCATCTTCGAACAAATATCGTGGAAATATCCGCAAAGTTCAACGAGAACCGAAGTCACTACAGGTTGCGATATAAAATACAATCGTTGCGACATGCATCGATTTTCGTATAATTGAGGCCCAGGTCACGAACTACCGATTTCGCATGGTACATGATTTTCGGAATGGTCGACTCCCCATTTGGAATAGCACGACGCATGATGGATAATAATTTCTGAAAACTTTTATCACTCCAATGATTGTCGCATTTCAACTAATACAATTCCAAGATAAAAGATAGTTTGGAAAACTCTGTGCAAGCTGGATATAACTGTTCTTCACCTTTTTTTAGACGGCGTAAGAACGAATCATCATATCTGTGCTCTGGATCTTCGTCGACTGGATCTGGATCTGCATCGACTGGATCTTCATGGACAGACTCGTATTTTAGATGTTTTGTTTCGAGAAAATCTTCGTCGACTGTATTCTCAACTACATGTTCTCCGTAAACCACACGAACCAATCCAATCATATCGTTACCAGTTTCCGACACTGTCTCTTTTCGTTTCACTTTTTTCTCACCATATCTACTCGGTAACTCTCCGTGACGCGTCCAAACATCGTAATGTTTCAACCAACCATTTATGAAAACATGCTTCCTCATCTCCTTTATAGGAATCACTTCACTATTCATGCAGGACGAGCATGGACAAGGTAAATAACCTTCTGGGTGAGTCGAATTCGAAATGACGAAATTAGTGAAAGTTGTCAACCCTTCACCGTATTCTTTCGAAAACCGATTTAAACTCATCCAAGCTTTATCGGGTACTTTTATAACGTTCGACATTATCCTAAAAAATAAAATTTTTATCGAATTATAATTAATTAGATAAAAATTAATTGACTATTACAATATTAATTATAGTTCAATTAATATTAAGTTCAATATTTTTGGGAAAATCTAGCTAATTATTGAACTATTCCGAATCTGTTTTATAAACGACTTTCTTCGGAGTTGCTAGTTGCGGAACTGGAGGGGCCAGTGCTGGACGAACAGGTGCCGGCGGTGCGGGACAGGCCGGTGCTGGACGTACAAGTGCCGGTGCTGGATGAACCGGGAGATAAAACCGGAAAGCATCTTAGGGATTGGGTGGTAGAGCCCTCTTACGAGGTAATTGCTTCACTCTACGTTGCATTTTTTAAAATCTAAAAAATTAATTAATTAATTTAATATTTTTTAAACAAATAATTAATTAATTAATCATTTCATGGCAAATTAATGATTATTATTTCAATTTAAAATCATTTAATTTAATAATTATTCATTATGATTTCTATAATTTCATGTAAATTAATCATCATTATTTCAATTTAATAATTACTAATTAATTAACAAATTTTTAATTTCATTCAAATTAATCATTATTATTTCAATTTAAAATCATTCAATTTAATAATTGTTAATTAACTAATTTATAATTTCATGCAAATTAATTAATTAAATTGTTTTAACATTAATTAAATAGTTTTAAAATAAAATAATAAAATAATTCATTATTAACATTCAAATCATTTCATGCAAATTTATTAATTAATATTCAATTTAATAATTCAATTGTTAATTTCATGCCAAATAATAATTTAATATACTAATTGTTATTTGAATTGACAATTAAAATGATAATTTAATCATTTAATTTTACAATAAATTTAATAATTTAAAATTTAGTTGACTAAATAAATATATTTAATTTTTTACCGCAAATTAGCTTTTACTTCAATTCAAAACTTACGAAATCTCGATTTTAGAAAACCTATAACAAGTCAAATACACAATAATTAATTCACATGATTTTTAAATTATTTAAAAACATAAAATAATTAATTATTCCAAATATTTATTTACTTATATAAAAACAAAAAACAATTCATTATTTATTTAAATTATTAGAAAACATCAAATTAAATAATTAATTAAAAAATTATTTAAAGTTATTAAAAACAATTATTTAAATTCTTAATTAAATAGTTATTTAAATTATATAAACCAGTTTTTAAAATAATTGGGAGATTTAAAAATTTTAACTACTTTTTGCTTCAAAATTTTTTTTAAACTAGTTAGTAAATTATTTAATTATTTAAAAACATTTAAAAGTATTAAATAATTAATTGATTAATTTCAAACATGAAAAACATTAATTATTTAACTATTTCAAAACATTATATAATTTAATTATTTAAAAACAGTACTTTAATTATTTTAATAACTAATTATTTTAATTTCAAAATATTAAGAAACAGTAATTAAATAATTATTTAATCTCGATTTTAAAAAACCTATAACAAATTAAAACTAAATGGATGTGACCATTGATTTTTAAACTAAATAAATTTTATTAAATACCATTGATTTTTAACTCATATGACAATACAATTAAAAAACATAAACTCTTTCATCAACATTTCATCAAAATTCATACAAAATAGACAAACATATATATCAACATTTTATTCCATACATTCATTCAAGCACAAAATAGATAATAGATAAATAGATAAATATACTTGACAGATGGTGGGATCGGCGACGGCAGTGGAAGTGGAGACCGGCGAGAATAAACCTAAAATCACAATCCACATCCAAACCACAATAATATAGAAACCTAAAATCATATAAACCACAATCGATATATAGAAATAAAAATATACAAACCTAAAATCTATATAAACCACAAATGAATATAAAAATATACAAATCAATATAAAAATATACAAACATCAATAAAACCGAAATAACTAGTTATAATAAGCATGAAATCATATATTTGGATTTACTTGTGTTTTTTACCTTTTTATACAAAAAATACATTCAGTCTTGAAAGTATGCCCTAAAGAATATAAACAAAAATTCCCTATAGAGTCTTTTTATTTTGTCAATCTTTCTCTTTAGCGAGTTTTTTATGATTCTGAATTGTAATCCATTGAAATTTCCAAACAGGAACAAACAAATTCAAAAATAGTATTAGAAAGACAAGCCTCAATCAATCAATCTTTTTTTAAGATCGAGGTTCAACACAACCTATCTAGCAAGTCATCTATGGGGAATGAAGATGAACACCAGAACCATATGTTATTTTTGCAGAACAAAGTACAAGATCTTGGAGAAAAACTGTCTGTAGTTGAAGCTGATGTAAAATCAGCCATCAAGAATCTTAAATCTGTCAAAGCAAATATAAATCTCAAAAAGATTGGGTCTTAGTAGTAGTAGTTCATAATTAATTAAATACAAAACAAATCAGCTGCTTATCTTCATATTCTCTGACAGTACGACCACGCACGTGGTGTAGTTTTTTTTTGTTTTTAGTTTTTTTTAAAAAAAAATTTTGTTCTTTTCTTTCTTCCACCTACCTTCTATTCTTTTTTTGTTTGTTTTTTCTCTTTGTTTTTTTCTGACCATCTTATCATCATTAAATGTTTTTGACATCTATCATTCTATCTTCTCCTCCCATTATGTCTCCATCGTCATTGTCTTCATTTCTTTTTTGATGGTGCTTATATCCTAGTAATGTAATGTTACTTTTTCTATCGTTAATGCTGAAAATTCGAAAATATGTTAAATTGTTATATTTTTTTGTCTTACATCTTCTTTCATTTTATTCTTTATTCATCTTCAACCTTCTTTCCATCTCAAGTTCTTCACAGAGCACTACATCTTTATCTGATTTTCTCCCCTCAATCTTGGATACGGCTTTCGGTCTTCTTCTTCTTTGGTTATATCTATTCATAACATCAAGGTATGTCTCAAAATTCATTAAATGTTATTGATCAATCATCACCCTTACAACATGGCGGTACACGGGTGTTTTGCCATGCTCTCTTCAGGGGGGAGTACTGGTGAGACATGCCTGATTACGTCAGTCACTCCCAGCAACGCCCTTCAACAAGGACTAGGGTTCCGTCGCTTTATGCCGGACCCCCGGAGAGTTCCACAAATGCGGAGGAAGTGTCTACGTCAAGTACTCAAGGAAACACCTAGGAATCGCCGACTGAGACTACCAAGTCGTCGACTACAGGGGTGAATCGTCGACTCTAGGCCTCGTGGTCAGTTCTGATAGACTGCCAACTTGGCTCATGGGGACTCCACCTCTGAATCGCCAACTCCCATACATGAGTCGCCGATTCCCAGCCGTTACTTGGGAGGGCCCACGTCATTATGACACCCTTCAATAGGGCACCATAATGGACTGGGCCCCATGCTAATGAATGGGGAAACGTCCCCCAAGACCCTATAAAAGGGGTCCTTGGGGGTCCTCTACTCCCAGGTCATTCCCACTTGACCACACCACACCAGAGCAATCCAAGGAGTCCGAATCGCCTACTTCCAAGAGAGTCGCCGATTCCCCTCCACTTCTACAGGTACATTGACGTAGAGCGCGCGTCGTGGACTCCAAAGCCTCCGGCCCTCCTCGCAACCCCGCGAGCCTACTGGTAGCAGATTTCGTGCTTCATCAGCTGGCGCCGTCTGTGGGACTATCGAACTACGATATCCTATCGTAATCGCTAAATTTTCTTCGGAAAGTTCGGCTCGATTCCCTTCCGGTGAATCGCTGACTTTGTGTCAAGGAATCGTCGATTCATACAGGCAATCGCCGACTCCACCTAGTGAGTCGTCGATTCCGGGTTATTCTGCTAGCTAAGAGTGTTGTCCACGGCTTGGTTCAAAAAATGCCATTAGTTGAATCGCCGATTCCACATAGGGAGTCGCCGATTCCACGTAGGGAGTCGCCGATTCCTTTAGCTTTTTGAGCAAGTGCTGTCAATGCCTTTTGCTCTGATACATTCACTTTCACATAGGTTGGATTTTTCATAGAAAATCGCTTATCCTCATCTGAATCGTCGATTCCCACTTGAATCGTCGATTCCCACTTGAATCGTCGATTCCCAACTGAATCGACGATTCCCACACTGAATCGACGATTCCCAACTGAATCGCCGACTCCCACACTGAGTAGGAGATTCCCACACTTAAATTGTCGATTCGGTCATCGTCTTCATTCATCGCTTTGGCTGAATAAGACCACTCATTCATCATCTTCATTCATCGCTTTGGCTGAATAAGACCACTCATAGCCCAGCTCTTTGACCGAAACGAAAATCCATCGCTTTGGCTGGATTCGCCTCGTCGTTTCGGTAAAAAAAAAAAGTGGATGGGCTTTTCGCCTTTTTTCACTTTCAGTGATTCTGTCGGTCCACCTCCGGAATGTCCAGATCTGATTTTGAGATTCTACGACCACACATCACGTGAAAAAAGTTTTCTCTACGAGTACAAAAAAGCAGAAATTCCCAACAGTGCAATGAATCTTTTTTGGGATAGGTATAAACAGGCATCCCAAAAACGACCTCCGGCGGCACGATTTTCTGTAGAAAAATTGCAAAAAAAATTTTGCTGATTTCAAACTTTGGGGACTAGTAGTACTGCTCAAGGGGGTCACAAAACTACAAAGAAATATTTTACAAATTTTTTTCTGTTTTGAGACACCCGGGGGGGGCAGGTACCTACCCATAGCTTCCGACACTTCGGAAGAACTTCCACTCGTAGTCTGTTGCTTTGACCCGATAGAAGCAACCATCCCATTTATGGCTCCTTTTACTAAGGATCATAAAAAGAAAGCTCTCGCTACTGCTACTGAAGTAGGAGGGTTGGTTCCCGTACTGTACGAACCTCTAATGCACCACTGTCCGCACATGAGGTGCCCTCATCACTCCCACCAAATGGGGGAGTGAACCTAACTCCTGCGGTAGAAGAAAGGTTGATTAACTTTATGGATTCCATAAAAAAAAGAGTTAGCAACCTCGAGAAAGCGAGGGGCAACAAGACCATCATCCGTGAAGGAGCGGGTGAATCTGTGTCTTACTATTTTCCATCTGCGGAGAAAAAGAGGAAATCTCCAATGCCTCCTAAAGCAAAGGCTGGACCTAGCAAGAGTCGCACTGACAAGACTCTTACAACAAAGTTCGTGGAAGATCTTCGTCGGAAGCTGGCCGACAATCCGGTCGCCAGCAGTCCGATCGAGTTCTTGAGAATCAAAAGCGCTCCTTTTCACAAGGACCTTTTGAAAGAATCTTTTCCACCAACCTGACGGGTACCCAAGATAGAAGCGTATGACGGTTCGAGTGATCCAAAAGATCACATCAACCTCTACCCTAGCGTCTTGGAACCGCAGACCACCGATAACGGACTGTTGTGTCGGGCATTCCCCGACACTCTTAAAGGCAGCGCTTATCGATGGTTTTCTGGTCTGCCAGCTAACTCGGTCTCCAGCTTCGCGTACCTCTCTTCGAAGTTCATCGCCCAACATGTGGGGATGATCAGAATAAAACACAGTGCCAACGCACTACTAGCACTATGACAGAACAAGCTGTCTCTGAGGGATTACACGATTAAGTTCACTTCGATGATGACAGAAGTGAACGATCTAATCCCGAGTCTGACCATAGCGGGGTACATGAATGGGCTAGTACCCTACTCCCCTTTGGCCCAGAATCTTACGCTCCATAAAGTGGAGATCCTGTCCGACCTCTTCCAACGAGCTCAATCGTTCATTGAGATAGAAGAGGAGAATAATAATAAGCTGGATGGAGTCGAGCCGCCCATCCGGAAAAAACCTCGCTATGCTAAAGAAGATATATACGTGGATACAAGTTCCCAGTCTGAAACCTCGACTAGTCCTCCTTTTTACAGAGAGGAGCTTCTCATCAGCAGTTATGACCATCAAAGTCATAACTCATACTTGCCGTCTGGTAACAGTTATGGACACGAAAGTCATAGCTCACACTCTCGGCCCAGTAACAGTTATGGTCACCAAAGTCATAGCTCACGCTCTCAATCCTATGACAGTGATGGCAACCAGAGCCACAGTTCACACTCGCAATCAAGTGCATCACGTTAGTAGTGAGGAACTATCATCTGTTAGAAGATAGGATTGGCCAGAGTAACCATGCAGGCTATATTTCTGTCAGTAGCAACCAGCGACCAAAATACGTTGATTCTTTTGTTTGTCGCTCATACTATTTTTATATATTCTCAATAGCGATATTATTCTAAATAAATCTCTCTCTAATCCATGGAGATACTATGAAATATGTATGCCATATCATATTTAGAATAATCACTCATCGCTTCGGACGGATCAATCATCCATCGCTTTGGCTGGATGGCGTCCGTCACTTCGACCTCATATATCATCCATCGCTTTGGCTGGATGATACCGGTTACTCAGACCTAGCTTACGACCCACGAGTCTAAGTGATGGTTACAAAATCCAATTTACGTCCAGAGTGGCTAAATTGTGATTACAAGTCTAGTTTACGATTTATGAGTTTGAACTGCGACTTAAGAATCTAAATCAGACTCTCATTTACGAATCTAGCCCTGAGATTCTAAATTTACGACTACGATCAATGATACCCTCGTTTTAAACCTATTTTGTCGCTTTGGCCTTAATGATCCTATTCCATCTTGTTGCTATGGCCTTGATGAAGATCGAGAGTCGCTCTGTCGCTATGGCCGGAGCTTGGTTAAAACACCAAGGTTCAAATTTAGAATTGTAGTCCTAAATTGTAGTCTCTTAGTCTCTATGCTAGTACAAATTATAAAATGAAATAGTTAGATTTTATCTTTGTAATTCTCATTTTTAAAAGTCAGTAAAGTTGACACTCTTTAGAAATCACCTACCTATGACTCTAACTAATACCCTACCTTAGAAATCTATTTTGTCGCTTTGGCCTTAATAAATCCCGGTCCATTTTGTTGCTTTGGCCTTAATGGACCAAGAATTATTTTGTCGCTTTGGCCTAAGTGTAGAGTCTTAGGTAGTTGGTAAGTACAAATGAACCTAACCCCAAGAGGTTCTAAGTACCCACAACACATACAAAAATCTATCCTGTCGCTATGACCTTAATAGATTAAAAATCGTTTTGTCGTTATGGCCTTAACGAGTCAACCCCATCTTATCGCTATGGCCTTGATGAGGGTAAAAAGTTACTCTGTCGCTTCGGCCAGAGTTCAACTACACATTAGGGAATGAAATCTAGAGTCTTAGGTTATCAAAAAGTTTTAAGTCCTATTCCCGATAATTTTTGTATCTCCAACTTATTACGTCAATTATCTTTGCGAATATTAATTAGTTGTGAAGTTTAATTTATTTCGCAAGTTTAGCCGTAGACTGAGCTACGATTCGTACGACCAAGTCTACGCCCAGAGTGGCTAGCGATAGGGTTGCAGAGTCTAATTTACGTCCAGAGTGGCTCAATTACGACTTGTGAATCTAGTTTCGGGTCTTAGTTACAATTCAACAAATAAATTAAGTAAACAATTAATTAAGAAAGCAAAATAATTGATTAAAATGAGTTCCAAAAATATTACAAAAATATCAAAAAAATTCTAGAGGGAGTATCACAAGCTCTCTCCGACACTTCTGTCGCTTCGGCCAAAAGTCGTCACATTTCAAGAGGGAGTATCACAAGCTCTCTTCGGCATCAGGGTTCAAACTTAAGTTGTAATTAGAAATTACAAACATAACCCTCGAGTTTGAAATATTTGCATCCTTCGGATTTGTCATTCACGCTATCTTTTACAACTCTACGTTAATCTGGAGGTATAAATTATCCGCAAATTTAACCGTAAGCTGAGCTACGATTCGTACGACCAAGTCTACGCCCAGAGTGGTTAGCAATAGGGTTAGCAGAGTCTAATTTACGTCCAAAGTGGCTAAATTACGATTTGTAAATCTAGTTTCGGGCCTTAGTTACAATTTAAAGGGTAATTTATATGAAAGATTAGCAAAGAAAAAACAAAAGATAGCCCATTGACAATCAAAATCAAATATTTCGGAAAACTACTCATTCCAAAAGTTATGTGTCACAATGGCACGATTTTCGAGGGAGAATATCACAAGCTCTCCCGATACTTCTGTCGCTTCGGCCAGAAGTCATCACAGTTCGAGGGGGAGTATCACAAGCTCTCTCGACACTTCTGTCGCTTCAGCCAGATGTCGTCACAGTTCGAGGGGGAGTATCACAAGCTCTCTTGACACTTCTGTCGCTTCGGCCATAAGTCGTCACAGTTCGAGGGGGAGTATCACAAGCTCTCCCGACACTTCGGCCAGAATTCGTCAAATTTCGGGGGGAGTATCACAAACTCTCCTGACACTTCTATCGCTTCGTCCAGAAGTCGTCAAAAATTGAGCACAGTAAGATCTGTCGCTTCGGCCAGATTTACCAAGGATTTATTGAGCAAATGAAGGGCATCACGAAAGGTAAAATCGCACGGTAAGTTCAATAAGTAAATAAAAATATGCGTTTTGGACTGATCTAGTTGTTTTGCAAGATGTTTCCTTTTTTGCAGGTAAGATTCCGCCATCTTGGCCAGGATCAGATTCTGATAGTGAATCTGTAGCCTTGACCGGAATCAGATTCTAATAGTGAATCAACAGATTTTGTCGCTTCGGCTAGAATCAGACTCTGATAGTGAGTCAGTCTGTCTTGTCGCTTTGGCCTTGACAGACCAGAGGTCATTTTGTCGCTTTGGCCTTAATGACCTCAAGGGGGGAGTATCACAAGCTCTTTCCGACACTTCTGTCGCTTCGGCCAGAAGTCGTCGAATTCCATTTTGTCGCTTTGGCCTTAATGGACCAAAAATTATTTTGTCGCTTTGGCCTCAATAATTCTTCTATCTTGTCGCTTTGGCCTTGATAGACTTGGAAATCATTTTGTCGCTTTGGCCTTAATGATCTCGACCCACTTTGTCGCTTTGGCCTTGGTGGGGTAACCGTCGTTGCGGATATAAAGTCGCTCTTGATCAGGGTGGACTATAAACATCAGTTCTGATAGTGAACTAGATTCTGATATTGAATCTACGCATTCTGTCGCTTCGGCCAGAATCAGGCTCTGATAGTGAATCAGTCCATTTTATCGCTTTGGTCTTAATGGACGGGAATTATTTTGTCGCTTTGGCCTTAATAATTCTCTCTCATCTTGTCGCTTTGGCATTGATGATGACACAGTAAAAGTCGCTCCTGATCAGAGTTGGATTATAAACACGTAGTTCCGTTGGCCTGAAACTAGATTCTGATAGTGAATCAATCCATCTGATAGTGCATGGATAACGGAGTCATTGTGTCGTTGTGGCCGCAATGATTCGATCCCATCTTGTCGCTTTGGCCTTGATGCGGATCACCTTGCTTGGGGGGGATACTGGCGATACACGCATGTTTCTTGTGCTTTCTTCAGGGGGGAGTGCTGGTGAGACATGTCTGATTACGTCAGTCACTCCCAACAACGCTCTTCAACAAGGACTAGGGTTCCGTCGCTTTACGCCGGACCCCCGGAAGGAATCCACGGTGCGAAGCAAGTGTCTACGTCAAGTACTCAAGGCAACACCTGAGAATCGCCGACTGGGACTACCAAGTCACCGATTCCAGGGGTGAATCGCCGACTCCAGACAGGGTACTCGGGTCTGGTAGACCGAGGACCTGACCACAAGGGAGTTGGCGACTCCTATATCTGAGTCATCGATTCCCAACTGTTACTTGGGAGGGTCCACGTCATTATGACACTCTTAATTGGGCACCATAATGGAGTGGGTCCCACGCTAATGAATGGGGAAACACCCTCAGAACCCTATAAAAGGGGTCCTTGGGGGGTCCTTCACTCCCAAGTCATTCACCCTTGACTCACACTCCACACTAGAGCAACCAAGGAGCCCGAGTCGCCAACTCCCACGTGAGTCGCTGATTCCCCTCCACTTCTGCAGGTATTTGACGTAGAGCGTGCGTCGTGGACTCCAAAGCCTCTGACCCTCCTCGCAACCCCGCGAGCCTACTGGTAGCAGATTTCGTGCTTCATCACTTACCATTTGGATGGGGTGCAAGAATTTAACTACTCCAGGACGCATATAATCACAAATAATCTTCTTCTTCAAAACCTGTATAAATATTGAAACACACTGTACCGAAGTACGTTGAACTTTAAAACCTTAGAGAAATAGGTAAATTCTTGTTCGTATTATTTGTACCGTTCTATCAAAGTAATTCTTACCGATCCCTTCACCGGCATGTGGGCAGTAATAGATATCAAAGACGTTGAATCGCATGAGATGTTATCTATTGTGAGCATCCCTTCTAGTGCAGCCTTCTCTATTAGCTTGTTCAACTCTACATGCTCATCTTTGGCGATTTTTCGTCGGGTTAATTTATTCTGGTCCACCTGATCCTTCAATATGAGTTCATGTTTTCTTCGTATTTGATTCACCTAAATTGTTAAATAGCATTTAATGTAAGTACATGTATGATGAAGCACGAAATCTGCTACCAGTGGGCTCGCGGGGTAGCGAGATGAGCCGGAGGCTGTGGAGTCCACGACGCATGCTCTACGTCAAACACCTGCAGAAGAGGAGGGGAATCGGCGACTCACTTGGGAGTAGGCGATTCGGGCTCCTTGGTTGCTCTAGTGTGGAGTGTTGTGCCAAGAGAAGATGTTGTGAATGGAGGACACCCCTAGGACCCCTTTTATAGGGTCCTAGAGGTGTTTCCATTCAATGGAGTGGGGCCCACCCCATTATGGTACCCTATTGAAGGGTGTCATAATGGTGTGGGCCCGCCCGCGTAACAGCTGGGAGTCGGCGACTCAGGTGTGGGAGTCGTCGATCCAGGAGTGGAGTCGCCGATTCCTTGGAGGCCAAGTCCTCGGTCTACCAGACCCGAGATCCCTGGCCGGAATCGGCGATTCACCCTTGGAGTCGGCGACTTGGTAGTCCCAGTCGGCGACTCCCAAGTGTTGACTTGGGCTCTTGACGTAGACACGTGCTCCGCACCGTGGAAGCCTTTCCGGAGGTCCGGCATATAGCGACGGAACCCTATTTCTTGTTTGAAGGGCGTTGCTGGGAGTGACTGACGTAATCAGGCATGTCTCACCAATGTACATTAGTTAAATAATACTGATTTCCTTTCCTTACATGTCGATCCTTTATCCGTTTGACCATGGAGCTTGGTTTCGGTCTAACAGGCTGGCCATGTTTTCTAGATGAAATAAGGACATTGTCAAGGTCGTCGTCGATGTCTATGATAGTAGTTACAACTTGTTTTATAGGTGTCGTCTGATTTTCCTTGGCCTCCTTCTCTCTAGCATTCCATTCCCTAGTCCTTTTCAAAATGTTGTCACCTTTATTAAGGTTCCTGGTCTTCTCTAAAAATATTTTAGATTTTTCAGCTTTATCTACAAGAACACACGCTTCATCTAGGAATGCAGGGTCTTCTTGTGATGAGAGATAAGTTGATAATTTTACAAAATCAGGAATATTTGTGGAAAGATATTATTAGAATTTATTTTAGATATTGTAATTATATCAAAATTTAATCGTAATTTAACCTACCATTTTCAGTTATTATTTAAGCATTAAGGCATTGACTACGTACATTAACAATTGTATTACATTAACAATTATTTAACAATTACACCATTACATGAACATTTATTTAAGCATTAAGCCATTGACTACGTATATTAACAAAGGTATTTTTCACAATTACATAAGTCCAAACTAAATTGATTGATTTTAGTTTCATATTGTCACCAACTTTTTCAAAAACAACTATAATTTAAATGTTACAAACACATAGGAAAGTTTAAATTTTGGAATAAAACTAATCATATTAATTTATTTTACTTCCTCAGAGCCTTTGGGATAATTAATTTCTTCTTCTTACCTTTTCCATAAGGTCTAGCGACTGTTGATTCCTTTGGGTCTTTGTCCGCCGGATTGCAATCATCTTCATCAAAACATAAGTTTAACAGATTATTAAGCAACTAGAGAACTAAATGTCAGTAAAATAATTATGTGTGTTTGTACCTTCTGTTGTAAGATCGACCCTGTTAGATGTACTTGGGAATGCATTTCCAAGCTTGTTGTCATTATCCTTGATTTTCAGCTCCCAAGCCTCATATAGTTCTTCTTTGACTTTTTTCATAGTGGGGTAATCAGTAGACCCTTCCCCTTTTACCACATAAGATGGTAATTTTATTGGCTCCTTATTGCCCTCATATGTTACATGACCTGCTTGATAACTTACATCCAGTCCCAGAGAACTTACATCGACAGCCTTTGAATCTACCTTCACTGCCTCAGAATTAGACTGTCCTGCCTGAGCTTTCCCTTTTTCTGCCACATATAATTGAAGGCTAAAAGAGGGTGGAGTAAAATTAATCCTCACTTTTTCTTTAGGTTTATCCATATCAGCCTTATCTTTTCCTGTAACAGCATCTGTATGAACCATAGCAGCATCTGTATGATTACAACAAATAAGTAATCATTTTTTAGAAAAATAAACACCAAAAATATTTAATTATGTTTTTAGTAATCATTATGTAGCACATAATTATACACCTGTTGTAACTAATTCAATTTCTTGTGTGACCTTCGCTTCGTCGTCATGTACGTCAGTATCTTTCAGAATAGTCTGTTCTTCGACTATTACCTCTACCTGTCTTACATTATTATCAATATTTTTACCATCTAATTGTTCTGAATTATTATTAAGCCTAAGAATAGGGTCCTCATCCTGCACTATAGCAGCATTATTAGCCTCTGAAATAGCATTCACAGTATCTGTGTCATCATTGACACTCGGCTTCGGGTCATCTTCCTTTACTATAACAACATCAGCATTCTCTATAGCATCCTTTGAAGATTGTCTTTTTTCTTCGTCATTCAATATCTCAGTCTGTTCGCCAACAGCCTCTGGAACATTTATTCCTACATCATCAGATGATTTCTTCTCATTTACCGCTTCATTTGCATCATCTTTTTCTTTTTCTCCAGATTCTTCACTCTTCTCAGCACCAATTACTTTCACCCCTGCATAACAAATGTTAATATCTATGCAAAAAAATGGGTGGTTAACAATTAGTAAATTTCAAAAAATCTATTTAGTGCCTTCCTCTACCACTATTTCATCATTGTCAAATCGAACTTTCTTCGATCTTTTAGGTTTCTTTAATTTCGCCAAACATTTCTCTGTTGTGTTTAAACTACCAGCACTATCAGATCTTCCACCTGATAGTCTTGTACTACGACGTATTGGCGATTGTACAATTTTCTTTTTCTTGCTGGATTTATTCTTCACCAATATCCTTGTGGCTCTTTATCAGTTCTGCTAATAGCATCCAGAGTCATTTCACAGCATTACCTTCATTGGTAGTATTTTTCTTCTTCTTCTGATTCTTCTCTTCCACTACGGGTTTTCCCCCTTTGCAATCGTCTTCTTCTTCTCATCATTTGAATTACTTGAATCAGAATTTCCGCTTGAATCTGAATGATCATCAACTGCATCCGAATTCTCATTATCTTCTTTTGAGGACTCAGCCTCCATCTCATTCAGTAGTGACATTCGCTTTTTCAAGGGAATGTCATTTGTGAAAACCTATACCAAAAAATTTACCATTACTATCTAACACATGTACATTAAATAGATACAAATTTACCTCACTGGGCCTCAAATCAGCCAATGTTGGCCGCAGTAGAATAACCTCACCGCCCCATTTCTTGAAGTACGGTTCAAAATCGACGTAAACGTCATCAGGTTTCGCAATCATTGTGTGTTTGTAAAGCCACACCTAATGAAGTTCAATTAGTAAAAAACAAATAAAGAGTAATTGATTAAATTATGTTAAAGAGTTACATACCATCATAACAAGCTAGTATACATCCATCCAAATATTCTTTGGATGCACAATTTGTCTCTCGCCGACGGAGGACACTATCACGACATTTATCCATTTTCAGGAATAAAACCTCCCTGATATAGGCTGCCCAGTTGTACTCCTTTAAGAAGCCTAAGTTGTCCACATAATCTAAAATTTTCTTTCCGATCCTATAGCTGTTTTTACACCCTAAGATTGTGATAGATAGAAAAATTATCCACAATCTTACTACATCATCCTCATTATCATCATCCATGTCCTTTTTCTTCTCTAAAATTGAACAAATAGTACTGCTAATCACATCTCTCTTCAGATCAAGATCTAAAGATGGATACCTATTGGCCCATTCACTAGAAGGTTTGGCCTTAGGTTTCATGTTGATAGGCAGTCCAGTACACGGAATCCTCAGTATATCACCAATTTCTTTCACAGATACCTCTATTTTTTCCCCCTAGATCTCAAAACAGTAATTGCCGACATATGCCCTAACTAAATCGTCCAAAAATCTAGACTTTATAGGAAAATCCACCATCCCAACAAATTAACCAAAACAAGTGTCTTTCATTTTTCGGACTATCGATCTGGGGAATTTTATTTTACCCTTGCGGACAGCATCGACATATGTAGGGATACCGGATCGATGTCTTATCAAGTCATTTACTGAAAGTAATAGATACTTTTTTAGACTGAATAGAACAGATAAATGAAATTCAGTTTCAAATACTTATTAATATGTAGATTATCCCCAGTCCTTTCCCTTTTAGCCTTAACCACCAGTTCAGCAGCATTACTAGTCTCACACTTCTTCTTGCACATGCATGTTTGAACCTACACTTGTGCTATCATATGATGTTGTATCTTTGTTCTTCTTCTTTTTCAGCCCTTCAGGTTATGTCCCAGTTGCTGATATCATTAAAACAAACAAAAAAACAAATTATATTTTCGCGAAAAAAATTGGTTAAATAGATTAAATGATAACTAATTCATTGCTTACATTTACGCTTTCTATTCTCACAAGGCATTGTGAGAAAATCAGAATTGATATCGGACAACAAACTGGACACTACTCTATCAACCTTTGCTAGTGTGAATTCAATGTCAATGTCACCTACAAACAAAATCAATTAGTAATGTTTTCATTCATAGTCAAAGCATATTGTTACATCATTTGACAAATGTATTTCTTCCCAAAAAATAAAAATTAAGAAAGAATTTTAAACCGTCGGCGTCCCCGATTTCGTCTCTTCTTTGTTGTGTTAATTGAATTTGAGACGATCGGAGATCTCTAAAATCAGTGGACGTAGACATTTCTTTTTGTTTAAATATTTTAGTAAATCACTGAAAACTCAACAAATTCGATTGGCTAATACATGTAGGATAAATGCAATGCACAAATTTCGAAAAAATTGAAGAAAATGTACCTTTACTCTGTTGAAACACAATCAACCGGATAGAACACAACAGTAGACAGAGTATAATTTCGAAAAACTGTTGCCAAACCACAAAAAATTTATACAAAAAGATTTAAAAAAAATGTCGTGACTTTACAAGAATGATTTCATAGTAAAACAAATTTGTTTATCGAAAAAATATAAAATATGCAAATCGAATGTAAAAAGGGATAAAAATCAATTAAACACGTACCTTCTTCTGCAAAGAAAAACCATCTTCCTTAGACCTCTATAAACCCTAACGTCTACCCTGGTTGCAAACAGAATTTAGTCCAAAGAATGTTTACAAGAAGCAATGTGCAGATTATATAGAAGAATGTACACAGGGATAAAAATATTTGAAACGGTGGCTTTTTCTCTAAAAAAAAACCTTCTAAACGAGTTATGGAAAACCCAACACCCACACTCTGTATACCTTCTTCAAAACAGAGTTTAGTAGAACCCAACAATACATCAAAACAGAGCACACATTAAAGCGTCGAGAGGAACCGTTTAAATAGGAAAAAAATTCTTCATACCTTTCTCAACGAACGTGACTGCTCGATCACTTTAGAACTTCCGCTAGGGTTTCTCCGGGAGTTTCTTAGACAGCAAGTGGGGGTTAAATGAATTAGTTTGGGGTGTGTAATGCTACTAAAGTTAGATGATTTGATAGATTTTTTGCAGAGTTAAGAGGTGACACTCGTAAAGCTATGGTTGCATTTTCTCCTACTCTACATCTACTTTGTAGCAGGTTCAAACAAATTTTTACCCGATGACACCGGTTTCCAATTTTACTTTAACAACACGTTCGATTTTTGCCAACCTTAGATTCTCATTTAAGTTTTTGCACGGCCCGGATCAGTCGAAGTTCGCATGCGAACCCTTCGCAGCTGATACGGGCCGTAATGAAATATATTGGACTTGATTCGTAAATATATTGGGTGTTATATTTTTCTAAAGTTAAGTAGTTCAAAAGAACAGGGACTTATGCAAAACATAATAAAGAAGTTTGAAGTGCAGACTGCAAAAGTTTCAATACAACATGCTAAATCAACTAGTGAATTTGTATTATAATAACATAATTAATTGATTAAAGTCAGTTATGAATGTAATTATATAATTAAACAAGTTTAATGACTCTGAAAATTGATGACTCTTACAACATCCAATAGACATTAGCCTCAACAGACATTAGCTTCAACAAGTACTGCCTTTATTTTAATTCAACTATCATCGATGAAACCTGCAGCAATGTCAACACTAGTTATCACTGCTCTTTGTGCTCTTTGCTTTTTCTATGCTGCTGTTGCTGCTACTTCTCCTCCTATACCATTTGAAGTTAGATCATTCTGCAACCATTTTTTGTTGTAAATCTCCAATGTTGCAGACATTGTAAATCCTTCTGATATTTTCAATGTTCGCAACATTGAAGATTTACAACAAAAAATGGCTGCAGAATAGCCTAACTTCAAAAGGTCTAAGAGGAGAAGGAGCAGCAGTAGCATCATATTTGAAATCCAAGCCCAAGTATACCATCAAATTTTGCTGACCCAAATGTTGAACCAGGCTCATTGGTATCTTCGATGAAATCCTGATTTTTGACAACAAGATCACCAACTTGAACATTATCAGAACTGAAGAAACCTGATATTGCTCCTGATCCATAAGAAATTGCTGCAGAGGTTCCTGTATATGGAAAATTGGGAAGAGTTTTTATTAAAAATTTACCAAACAATAGTAAATGTAGATTCAAGATCAGAAGATTAACTAACCATTCTTCTTATATGTACTTGATTGGCTAGACTTGTACTTGAGATGAACATAGCAAGCAGCCTGCAGCAGATTAAGAAAAAAACAAGATGATCAACACTAAAAATATTAAAGCATGGCATTTTACAGTATAACACCTGATATATTTTATTATCACACTATGATATTTTCACTCCGTCGATCCATATTCCTGACCGTTGCACCTCTATATAAACCAACTTGGATCATCACCGAACACTCACTGACTTCATTTATTTGAATCAAAGCTCATTCTCCCAAGTTCTCTTGTTCACCGTACTCTCATGCACTTTATTCATCAAGGCATCAATTCTGGGAATCAATCTGCGTTGGAAGTTTCCGTACTCTTTGATCTGCTTCTGTTGCTACTCGTGAATCACTGTTTGTTCTTCACTCGTTACTATATTATTTACTCATACATACACTTCTGGATATTATTCTATTCTCGCTATCTGACTCACATCATCTGAAGGCATATTATATCTATACCTGCTCCTTGCACGATCATCTACTTAAGTCATCCTCTTCATCCCACCTGGGATCGTTCGCACATCATCATGCATCACCTGCTATTCCAACATCATTCTACTTCCATATACATATACATTTAATATTTATCATAGCATATTCTTCTGCATACAACATTTTAACATGGTATCAGAGCAGTAAAAGATCTAAGATCTAACACGCTTACAAACAAGTTAGCAAACTTAAGGCAAAAATATAAAGTTTTTTTTCCCTTTTCTCTTTAAGAGAAAGGACAAAACATAAAGTTTTTTTTTTCTTTCTTTGTCAAAGTTTTTTTTTCCCCTGCACTTTTAGATCTTACTTAGATCCCCTCTTTCTTCGCAACTTGATTTTCTTTCTGAGATACTTGGCATAATCAGAGTCAACATCTGATCTTCGCTGCTCCTTCTTTATAAGTTGAAGGAACTTGACATAGTCAGGATTACCTTCAAGATCAGCATCATCATCTTCACTCTTCATCTTGCTCTTCCCCTTCTCATCCACACTTTTCTCAGCACCATTCTTTTCTTCAACGGCCTCTATACATACACCTAACATTGCCATATCAAATTATTCATCAGCTTCAGAATCCGAACTAAATCCATATATACCACCATTCTCCAAAGTATCAGTATCACAACCCTCAGAAAAACGACCATCCCACTCTGGAAGTTGATCTTCTGGTAAAAACTCTCATTTCCAATTAGGAACCTTAGGGGCATCATTCAAATCAGGATAAGGGCGATTCCTCCAGTGCATATCCATCCACTCCATAAAAGGATCGTGGAAGACATCACCCTCCTCCCTTTTCCTCTTCATAGCAGCCCATCCTCCCCCCCTAAGTTCATCATCAATAGGTCCAGACTGTGGAGGAACTTCCTCCTCAACCAGCAAGTGAACCACACATTCTTTAGAATCTGTTTCCACTGACTTCCTCTTAGAATTCTCGCCTTTCACATACTCAACATAATCAGCTAATACATCTGCAGAAAATGGAAGAATTCGACGACAATCAAAGCATTGTTTCAAAAGAAGATGAAATCTATAGAACAGAAGGATCAAATCAATTTTCTGTACCTATTAAACTAGATGGAAACAACTATGTTGTATGGAAAAGGCATTTTGAAATGGCAGTAAGTGGAAGACTCAAGTTGAGCTTCCTACTAGGAGATGTACCTAAACCAGATCACACCGTCAATCCCAAGGAATTCAGAAAATGGAAAGCCTGCACTGACATGGTACACTCATGGTTGCTCAGTTCTATGACATCAGAACTACAATCATCTTTTCTCACTGCAGACAGTCCTTGGTTCCTATGGCAAAAACTAAACACTAGGTTCAACCAATCAAATGGGGCAATGCTCTATGATGTCCTCGTACAAATCTACACATTATATCAAGGTCAGGACTCAGTCTGGAGATACTACTAAACTAACCAGACTGAGGAACACTTATGACACCAATAAAGAAAACACAGACCCTCCTGACCAATTTGAAAAGTCCGTAAAGTTCTTGATGGGCTTAAACGAAACTTTCACAACCATTAGAGGTGTGTTGATGGCTCAAAAGCCAACTCCTAAACACGGAGAACTCTATCTTATTATAAAACAAGAAGAACAGCAAAGAAGCCACACAACACCAATTTCTGAAAACACAACAGCACTATTAGCAACAAACCAAGGTCCATATAGACCTCCAAAACCTGAATTAAGAGAAAGACCTTTTTGCAACCACTGCAAAAGACCAGGACATGTTGCTGAGAGCTGTTATCAACTTAATGGATATCCAGAAAGACATGCCTTTAACAATGGAGGATCTCAGAGTTTGAGAAGGAACACTAGGCCTTTTCATCCAACCAACAACTATAACAGGAGAGATTTCAGACCACAGCTTAACAAAGGGAACAATGGAAACAGACAATACTCAAAAGCAAATAACATCTCTACTGAAGAATGTTATGAATCCCAAGGATACCCTGAGCAAGAACAGTATGAAGAAAATGTTCAATATGAAGAAGACCATCAAACTGACAGTTGGGCAAATCATACCCAGAGCCAATCAAGCTACACAATGCTCACAAATGAACAATTCATGATGCTATTGGACAAACAAAACAACTCTGCTCCTAAACACACCGCAAACATGGCCAGAATAACAAAAGAAGGCCTGAATGTCAACAAATCAGAAAACACAGGTATAACATCTTATTGCCTTATTTCCACAACAAACACAAACGATCAATGGGTAATAGATAGTGGGGTCACAAACCACATGTGTGGTTCCCAAATCAAACTATATAATTTAAGGACATTGATCAAGCCAATCAAAGTCCACATGCCAAACTCTCACATAGCATACGTATATGTTGGCACCCACAGATTAAGTAAAAACTTGACACTTGAACCAGTGTTAAGAATTCCAGAATTTGAAGTCAATTTGATATCAGTTACCAAATTGACTAAAACATTACATGGCTCATTCACATTCTATCCTAATCACTGTGTAATACAGGATTCGAGGATGAATACGATTTTTACGGGTAGGAGACAAGGACTATACATACTGGCCCCTGAAGAAAAAGAAGCCAAAGCCAACTTCACAAAGACCACCTCTGCAAGCTTATGGCACAAGAGATTGGGTCATCCTTCTAGTTTAAGATATGAATTAATTAGGAAAAACTATTCGGATACTATTCCTAGCTTAAAAGAAATTTTTTGTAATGAATGCCCCACGGCAAAATTCTCAAGGTTGTCTTTTCCCAAAAGTGACTCTAAAACATCTAAATGTTTTGATTTATTGCATGTTGATGTCTGGGGTAAATACAAAACCCCCACCCATAACAATCATCATTATTTCTTAACAATTGTGGATGACTTCAGCAGGACAACTTGGATAATCCTTTTACATAACAAAGGAGAGACAACTCAGAAATTAAAGAATTTCATTAGAGAAGCAATGAATCATTTCGATACAAACATAAAAACTATCAGAAGTGATAATGGGACTGAATTCACGAATTCAGACCTACAAAATTTTTTTAGAGAAATTGGCACAAGACACCAATTATCTTGCCCTTACACTCCTCAGCAAAACTCAGTAGTTGAGAGGAAACATAGACACTTGCTAGATATAGCTAGATGCCTAATGTTCCAATCTGAAACTCCAGAAATATATTGGGGAGAATGCGTTCAAACAGCATGCTATTTAATAAATAGAACACCATCTCCTACAATTGAAAATGAAACACCCTACCAAAGATTGTTTCAAAAGGCTCCCTCTTATGAAAACTTAGAGGTCTTTGGATGCCTCTGTTTCTCAAAAATTAATAAACCCACGAGTAAATTTGAAGCAAGAGCCACAAAAGGAATCTTTCTAGGTTATGCTACACAAAGTAAAGGATACAAAATCCTTAACATAGAAACCCTAGAGATCTCTATCAGTAGAGACGTCATCTTCCATGAGGAAACATTCCCATTCAAAGAGAAAAACACCAAACTACAAGAAGAAATACTCCTAACTGACATTGAAATCAATCTAAAAGAAACAGATAAAAACACTCAGGAAACCAACATAGAAAATCAAAACATTCCAGAAGAAGAATTATAAGAGAAAGAAACAAGTAAAATCATAGAACACACAAGACCAAGAAGAGAACCAAGGAAACCAAGCAAACTTAACGATTATATCTGTTATAATATAACGAGATATCCAATAGAAAAACACATAAGTTATGCACAATTCTCAGAAAAACACAGAGCCTTCCTATTAAAAATTTCAGAACACAAAGATCCGAAAAATTATACACAAGCAAGCAAACAAAAGGAATGGCAAGAAGCTATGAAAACAGAAATAGAAGCCCTAAAACAAAATAAAACATGGTTAATAATGGAAGTTCCAAAGGAAACCAAAACGATTGGATGTAAATGGGTATACAAAACAAAATTAAAGGCAGATGGGGCACTAGACAAATACAAAACTAGGTTGGTTGCAAAAGGGTATAACCAAACAGAAAGGATTGACTATACTGAAACCTTTGCACCAGTATCTAAAATGACAACTCTAAGAACCCTAATATTCATAGCATCAACTAACAAATGGCATTTACATCAAATGGATGTACAAAATGCCTTTTTACATGGGAATCTAAATGAGGTTGTCTACATGAACATCCCACAAGGCCTTAAAATAAATAAAGAACCATCCACAAACAACAAAATAGTCTGCAAACTAACAAAATCACTATATGGATTAAAGCAAGCATCAAGGATGTGGTTTACAAAACTATATCAAGTATTAAAGAAACTAGGTTTCGAACAAACCAAATCTGATTATGCACTCTTTTTCAAAATAAAAGACACAAACAAAACATTCATATTAGCTTATGTGGATGATCTACTAATAACTGGAAACAACCAAAAAGAGATCTTAGAACTAAAGAAAAAACTATGAAATTTTTTCAACATAAAAGACTTAGGCAAATTAAGATATTTTCTAGGATTAGAATTCAGCACAACAAAAAAAGGAATTTACATAAGTCAAAGGAAGTATGCGACAGACATATTAGAACAAAACAATTACATTCATGCAAAACCAAGAGTACACCCACTATACACACCTTCTAGATCAACATCAAAATTAAACAACACACAGAAGCAAAAATACTAGAAGATCCTACAGAATACAGAAGAATAGTAGGAAAATTGGTTTACTTAACTATTACAAGACCAGACATAGTGCATGCAGTAAACACTCTAAGTCAACAAATGGCAAAACCTACTACAGAAGACACAAAAAAAGTAAACAAAGTTTTGAGATATATCAAAAATTCACCAGGCCGAGGACTTTTTTTCTCATCAGCATCAAGCACTTCTGGTATAAAAGCTTTCTCAGACTCGGACTGGGCCTCTTGCCCATCAACACGTAGATCGACATCAGGATTTGCCATTTACCTCAACGACAATCTAATCTCCTGGCAGACCAAGAAACAACACACTGTATCAAGATCTTCCGTAGAGGCTGAATACAGAGCACTAGCCCACACAACATGCGAAATAACTTGGCTAACACATCTACTGGAAGAAATGAAAATAAAAATACCCACAGCAACGTTACTAACCGACAGTTCCTCCGCAGCGGCTATCGCAAACAACCCAGTACTACATCAAAGAACGAAGCACATCGAAATAGACATACACACCATCAGGGATAAAGTTTTAGCCAAGGAAATAAGAATACAAAAAGTACATACGAAAGATAACGTAGCAGACATATTCACAAAGGAAGTCACTGGAGAACTATTCAGATCATTATGCTATAAATTAAAACTCCAAGATCTGCATGCAAACTCAGAAACAAGAAGGGAAGAAGACGAAAAACTAGATATACACGACAAGAGACTTACCAAATGACAGCAACAAGACCGACAAGAGCTTCCCGCCTTCTCTTCCCGCAAAACCCTAGAACACAAAAGAACAAAACGACGTATAAGCCTTTATATAAAACAGTGTGGTCCTATCAAGAAGAATCCAAAAAAGATAATTTCTTTTAAGTCCAAAGAACGTATTTTTTGAGGGGGCGTATTAAAGCATGGCATTTTACAGTATAACACCTGATATATTTTATTATCACACTATGATATATATTTTCACTGCGTCGATCCATATTCCTGACCGTTGTACCTCTATATAAACCAACTTGGATCATCACTGAACACTCACTGGCTTCATTTATTTGAATCAAAGCTCATTCTCCCAAGTTCTCTTGCTCACCGTACTCTCGTGCACTTTATTCATCAAGACATCAATTCTGGGAATCAATCTGCGTTGGAAGTTTCCATACTCTTTGATCGGCTTCCGT
The DNA here is from genome assembly GCA_001185155.1 of Zostera marina. Lineage (NCBI taxonomy): Eukaryota > Viridiplantae > Streptophyta > Magnoliopsida > Alismatales > Zosteraceae > Zostera > Zostera marina. The sequence continues at coordinate 23,868 of LFYR01001463.1, read as the reverse complement.
TGCTACTCGTGAATCACTGTTTGTTCTTCACTCGTTACTATATTATATACTCATACATACACTTCTGGATATTATTCTATTCTCGCTATCTGACTCACATCATCTGAAGGCATATTATCTATACCTGCTCCTTGCACGATCATCTACTTAAGTCATCCTTTTCATCCCACCTGGGATCGTTCGCACATCATCATCACCTGCTATTCCAGCATCATTCTACTTCCATATACATTTATATACATATACATTTAATATTTATCATAACATATTCTTCTGCATACAACATTTTAACAAAAAATCATATTTATTCATAGGCGGGAAAGAAGAGAAGGTGAATAGCTCACCGAGAAATAACACTCAGAAGAAGGAACCCAGAGATTAGAACTTCCAGTATCAAACACAACAGTGAATATCTGAGGAGAAGTACCAATGCCAATCTCTCCATAATACTGAGCATCCATGAAGTTCCTAAGTGAAACAATTTCCTCATCCGAATCATCTTCCCCTTTCTCAAACCCACCATTAAATCCATATTTTCTTGTAAATGGATTCAAGGGATTTCTCAGCCATGCTCTGAAGAGCCCATCAACAGTTCGAGATTGATGGAATGACTGTGATCGACAGTATCGATCAGGATTGAAATGAGGAGTTTTCTTGCAGGAATTTCCGACCATCACAACTACCTGAAAATTAAAACACCATTTTAGAATAATCTCACATTATTTTGTAACAAATCAAAACTTAGAAAACAAGATAGAGAGAAAGAAAGATAAATTACAAAGAGGAAGAAATTATTGTACTATTCAAAGTTCAAACTTTGATGTCTGTCTGCTTGTTTTCTGTATGTCTGTCCTTATATTTATTGAGGAGAATGTGAAATATCAGGAATCCAGCTGTCCTTCGGGATTGATCCATCCAGTTTAATTCAACAGTGATCAAGTAGGTGATAGATCATCAAAGTGGATGATGATACATGCATCATATACCAGTAATTAGAATATTTTGTATTTTTTGCTCTTCAGTTTGCTACTTTACATAACCGATTGTTGAAGTTTTGGGTTTGTGGAGTTAAAATAAGAAACATCTATTTAAAATTTAAAATTGGAGAAGAGTTGGAGTAATGTTTTAGACTGGATTCATTGAACACCAACTCCTACCTTGTAATGTCTAAATTTTCCTTCTGAAATTTCTAAAAATACTGGTGCATGTGAAGGTTCACTAGCTTGTTCTACATGCCATGTTATTGTGAAGACTTGGAGAAAAGTTGGAGTAATGGTTTTCACCAACTCCCGTGTTTAATAAACTCGATCGATCCTATAACAATTAATGATAACATTAATGCATTCTAATTACAATCAATATTCTTCTTCAATTTCTGTCTTTTATTAATTTCACTTTATCCAAAAACATCAACTTTTTTTGGACAACAGAAGAAAGAAAACAGATAAATTACATTATCAATTAGAATTAATCTGTATTTCTGTATTTACCTATCAATTTCTGTGTTATTATAAATACATTACCGTTGGCTTCTAATCTCACAGAACAAACTCACCTATTCCACTAGTGCCACTGAAGCTCATGGAATTCAGCGTGAACAGATAGAAACGTTAGTACTAATTCTTTCAGGTGTCTGGTCTTGTTTTCTGTCATGGTGTGGTCTTGATCGACGAGTGCAGCACCCAACAAGTTCATGGCTGTTTTACCCTGGATACGAGCATAAGCCAAAGAAGCAACTTTTTCGCTGTTAAATTTCTCCCATTTCTTTCCATTAAAAATACTTGGATATGAATATATCTATCAAAAAATTTAATTTAAAAGTTGAAGATATTATCGATGCGGAAAATATAACCTCGTAGAAAGGGATGATGTTTATATTTAATGTTGCTGGTGTGTGCGCTCGCCGGTGTAAGCCCACAACCTCAACTCTCCAGTGTTCACTCTCTCTGAATTGTCAACCCCCTCCCCGGTTGGGCCAGGGGAGGTATTTATAGCCTTCACTTGTTGTCACTGGGCCTCATGGGCTTGTACGGTCAGCCCCGTTCGTCCGCTAGTCCGCCCGCCCGTCCGTCCGTCTGGGCCGTCTGGTCCGGTTTGGTCCATGGGCCGCGGTCCGCGGTCCATGGTACCAACAGTACTCCCCCCTTCCTTAGCAGGCCCGGGGGCCTGGGGCCGTCCACCCCCCTTTCGACCCCCACCAACTCTCATTAAAGCTCCTTGGTTCTCGGGCCCCTCCTTCTTCGCTTCTCTATAAATAGGCTGCTTGAGAGCCTTATTTTCCACATCCCCTCTCTTTTCCGCTATGAGTGCTCGAGACATCCTTGAGGAGTATGGCCGCGAAATGCAGGCTCAACACGCTACCTGGGCCCTGTGCCTGCTGTCGCCTACTGGTGTCCCCAACAGTGTCGCCGTGGCCGAGACTCAGCGCCTTAACGCCGTATTGATCGACGTCCACCGCCGCCTCAACCGGATTCGCTGCAACGACATTGTCGCGGAGCTTCCCCTCGTCACCTATCCTGACACGTCGGGCTCTGCTGGGACTTCGCGTGCTTCCCGCGCGCAAGGTACGACCGTCGCTCCCGCTGCCGTCGCTGATCCAACGCCCCTTCCGAGGCGCCGCCGGCCGCGAGGTCCTCGTCGCTCCCGCGGGTCTTCGTCCCTCCCGGCCTATGACCTGCGCCACTTTCTGTCGGGATCCTCGAAGCCAGCCCCTTAAGTTCGTCCGGGGGACGTCCGCGACCGCGACCACGCTCATCCGGGCCGTGGATCCGCCTCCATGGGACGACGTCTGGGGCGCGCCTCGTTCAACTTCTCTCCTATTTCTTTTTTGTATCCAGACTTAGCTATTGTTGTGCGTTGTGTACTTTTTCTCGCCGTGCCACCGGCCGCTTGTAACACTTGGTTTAATTTAATGAGAAATGCCTTTGCCTCTTTTTTTTTTTTTAATTGTCTTCGCACGTCCGTGCAGATTCGCGCATCTCGGCGTCCTCTGTCGACGTTGCCCGCATCCTTCTCGAGCTCTGCTCCCGTCCCTCGTGCCGGGCCCCCCTATCGCCGGCTCAAACGTCGCCCTGCTACGTCGTTTTGTTGGTGGGGTCTGCCTGTCGGCCCATCTGGACTCCCCCACCGCGCTCCTCTTGCATCGTTCGGTCGCTGGACTCCGCCGAGCTTACTACGGGCGCCTCTCCCTCGCTCCGCCGACCGTGTCGGTCCCTGATCTTCGCCCTCGCCCCCGACGGGCCGGTTCTTGGGCTCCCTCGGGGGCTTCCCGACCCATCTGATTCTGACCAACCCGGGTACGCGACGCTTCGTTTTCCGCGCCCTCCTTAACCCCTATATAAACCCTCACTCGCTTCTCGCGACTGACTTCTTTTCCCTTCTTTTATTCTTCCCTACCTTCTCTCCCAGGTTGCTGATGGCCTCCGCTTCCTCCTCCGGTCGTGACGGCGCACCCACTTCGGCGGGCAAGGTGTGTTCGAGCCTCTTCGTCGCTCCCTCCCCCAAGGACCCTCTGTCCACCGTCGGGGTCGATGCGATCCGGGAGGCGCTGGTGAAGATGGGCCAGCCCAACCTCCCCTTCACTGTTGCTGGCGAGCGTGTTGCCTCTGATCCGCCGCCGGGCTCGGTCGCCCTCTACACGCCCTTTGCCGACGCCGGTCTCGTTCTTCCGCTTCCGTCTTTGGTGGCCGAGGCGATGTCTTACTGCGGCGTGACCATTTCTCAGTTCCCTCCGGCGGCCATCGACCGCTTCGTGATCTTCGAAACTCTCTCGCGTCGCGCCGGCTGCCCAGCCTCTCTACCGGTCTTCCTGACGTGGTTCACGATGACCTCCATGCCCACCGATCCTCGCCGTGTGTTAGTCGCCCAGCGATCCACCGGCGCCCTCTTCGACGGGCTGGTCGACCGGTCCCATCACTGGCGGGACCGCTTCTTCTTCGTCCCCGTCAGTGCCCTTGGAACATTGGACTCGGGCGCGCGTTTCCCCACCCGCTGGACTATGCTGTCGACCCTGAAGCGAGCCGCCGTTCCATCCCGAGACAGCTTGGATCCCATGGCCGCCGTCGCTCAAGACATCCTCGTCGAGGTTTATCGCCACGGGCCCGTCAACGCCCGGGCGCTGGCCACCTGGTCCTACGAGGACCATCTGGATTTGCCCGTGAAGACGCCTTACTTTCGGGACGGCCCGCCGCCTATACGTAACAAGAAGAGGCAAACCGACGAAGTTCACTTCGAGACTCCCCTTGACGTGCCTCCCATCAATACTATCGATGTCGGCGCCCCGGACTACCACCGTGACTCTCCCTCTGCTCCTGGTGCCTCGGATGTCCCCCTTCGAGACCGGCGGTCCGACCGGCGGCAAAGGAAAAAACTTCGGGCTGAGAAACGAAAGTCGGTCGCCACCCCCTTGGTGAAGGACTCGGTCCAAATTGAGGACTTGGACGCTTCTGAGAACAGCCCTGATGTCAGCCAAACTAACGCTCCGTCGGACGGGACCTTCGACCGCTTCTTTGCGTCTTCGTCGGGGGGCGGGCATTTTGAAGACGGGCACTTCAAGGCCGTCATGAAAGATCTTCAGCAGACCCTTGACGGTTGTGCCCCCCTCGATCCCGTGACCCTTCTGCCGCGCCTTGGCGGGATCTTTAAGCAAAAGCTCGCGAATGCTCATTCTCTGATGACGCCCGAAGATGAGTTCGTTCAACTGCGCGCCCGTCCCCTTTCGGTCGTCGACCTCGACCTGTACCATCTTCTGCTGCAGCTTTCTGTCCTCGCCCATGTTCGGCTGGGAAGGGGCGCTGAGCTGGACGGGGAGCTCCAGCGTAAAACGACCGGCCTTGCCGCCGCGGAAACCAACCTTGCCGCCGCGGAAACCAACCTTGCCGCCGCGGAAGCCGACCTTGCTGCTGCGAAGGTTACCATTGAGGCCGTAAAGACCGAGTTGGACGCCGTCAAGCGCGAGCGTGACCATATGGCTGACGACTTGCGCCGTTCTGCGGAGGAAGAGAAGGCTCGGGCAGACGCCGCGCAGGCCTCTTTTATCGAGGAGTTTATTCCCGACTTCAAGAGTCGCTTGGCTGGTATGCAAGCGGATCACGCCGTACTGCTAGCCGACTCGAAGCGTCTCGGCTTCTGGAAGGGTTACGTGCACGGGCGCAAGATGTGCTCGCTTGTCTACCCGCCCCTTTCGCACGCCGTGGTGCCCCGGAGCTGCAAAGAGTATGCCGATTGGGAAAAGGCCGGCGCCCCTACCTTTCAACCTCCCGTGGACGTGAGCGACAGTGAGGAGAAGGACCTCGAGGCTGACTTCCCCGACTACGTGGACCCTCCCCTTGACTAGTCAGCCCGTATCGGGTGTTTGTTTTTTTTTTGTACGGGAGGAACAATACTTAACTTTTTCCTGCATTGTAATAATACTTCACTTTTTCCTGCTTTTTTACTTGCTTGTTTTCTCTCGCTTTTGGTTCGGCCGTCGATCCGTCTGCCTTCTCCTTTCGCTTTCGTTTCCCTGCTTATCTGTCGCTTTCGCCCCCTTTCTTCCTTCAACCGTTTTTTTTCCTTAGAGAAGCGGCCTGGGCCCTTCGGACGTTCCCGTGTGGCCTTTCGGCCCCGGGGACCTTCCGTTGGCCTTTTCTGCGGGCTTCTCTGGTTTTCGTTTGCTCGGGGAAGCGGCCTGGGCCGTGCGAATAGTCTCACGTGGTCGTCCGACCTCGAGACTTTTCCACCAACCTTTTCGGCGGGCTTCTCCAGCTTTTTGTTACTCGGGGGAGCGGCCTGGGCCGTGCGGATTGTCTCACGTGGTCGTCCGACCTCGAGACTTCTCCGCCGGCCTTTTCGGCGGGCTGCCCCCTTTTTGTTTACAATAATGCTTTTAAAGGGTGCACTCCGGGGTGCTTTTTATTGGGCATCATGTGCCGTGGTCGGGGGACGCCGGACGTAGAAAACAGATACAATAGTGGTAGTGTTGTTTCGCGTGCGTCTCGCTTTACCGCCTGTACTTCTCTAGATTGTCGGCATGCCACGTTCTCTCTATCACCTGCCCGTCCTCATATCCCAGGCGAAAGATGCCGGGCTGGATTTCGTCCGTAATGACGTACGGGCCCTCCCACTTTGGTGACAGTTTCCCCTTCGTCTGATCGACTCCCGTTACCTTGGCGTTTC
>LFYR01001461.1:41237-54028 GCA_001185155.1 Zostera marina | reverse complement strand
ATTTATAATTTAAAAATATTAGTAATTGATATTTTTATATTAGAAATTTAAATTGATATTAAATTAGACTAACTCTAACCCTAACCTACTTTTATAATTTAAAATAACTTTTATAATACTTGAATTTGTAACATTAAAAATTAAAATACCTTTTTTAAATTTATTTTTTAACTTTAAAATTTAAAATATCTAAAATAACTTCAATTTATCATTTTTATAATTTAAATTATTATAATTATCTAATTATAATCTAACTTTAAATTTTTTATAATTTATAATATCTAAAAAACTATAATCTAACCCTAACTTCTACTTCTAACTCTTACTTTTAACCCTAATTTCTAACCCTAACACTATCTAAATATGTATACATACTTATTTTTACTAATTTTTGTTAATTTCTATTAATCCTAATCGTAATCCTAACCCTCACCCTAACCCTAACCCTAACCCTAAATATTTAGATTTACATTAACCCTAACTCTAATTATTTACATTTACATTAACCCTAACCCTATTATCATTATTAGCCAGGGCTAAATGCCGTGGCTAATATCAGTGGCTAATTTACTGACAAATAAATTAGCCACGGCTCCTAAATCCGTGGCTAAATTTCAATGGAAATTGGAGGGAAATTTTGCCGCAAATTTTAGCCACGGAATAGCCACGGATTTTAACAGCCGTGGCTAAATATTCAATGAAAAATTGGAGGGAAATTTCTCGGGAAAATTAGCCACGGGATTAGCCACGGATTTTTGCATCCGTGGCTAAATATAAAGATTAGCCACGGGCTTAGCCACGGCTAAAAAAGCCGTGGCTAATTGTTAGAAATTAGCCACGGCTTCTGCTGGCCGTGGCTAATCCCGTGGGCGTAGCCCAGTTTTCTTGTAGTGGTACTGTAGGATTAATTATTTTTAATTTGACCGTTTAACTAGCTTAAGTGGAAGTTATAGAAATCAAGAAAGAAGAAAAATTAAGAAAATATCTACGTCTATGGTAATCACAAAAGAGATGAAATCGTACGTTGATTGGGACTGTGATCGAGAGATTTAAAATAATGGATGTGGAAAAAAAAAATTGAATAAAATAATTGCATACTGTTTAGGTGGGAATCCAAATAGACGAGGCTCGACGACTTGGAGTTTAGGAATCCCGCTTTATTCCCTCTCTATTCTTGTGGACTAGCAGAATGTCAATGTTCTGATCCATAAAATGGGGAAACCATGGTCCTATTTATAGGATTCCAAAGGAAGGTAATAAATGGCATTCGTCGATTGCTAACTAAATCAACGATTATCATCTGGATAACCTCGCAATTTTAAATTATCATTCTCAAGTTTATTTGTTAAAACATTTGAAGGAGAGAGAATGGATCAAAATTTAAAAAACAATCCTCATATTTGCTAACCATCAAAATTCTTCTTGCATGTGTGGTATAAGCAGGATGGTTTTCTAAGTTTTGAACCATCTCTCTCTTTTGAATGATTTAACAATGGATGAGGAAATATAAAATATTCACTGCTATAGGACAATTTTGAACACATCGAGTGATTTCATAAAAAGATACGACTTTTTTCGAACAATATGAAATACTATATATAATCAAACTGAATATTAAAAATAATATTAATACAAGACTCGAATAGTAACTTGGATTGTATATAATCATTATTTGGATTCTAGAGAATCAAATATTTTAAATGGACTTAATGAAAATTATTGTCAAGAATATATCCAGTATTATACCTTTATTTTCCAAAATATGGGCAAAAGTCATCCATTTTGGGAAAATGAAATATTGATGACTTTGAAAACCTAGAAGATTAGATGCAATTAGGATTTTGACGTAAGAAATCTTGGATTAGAGATTGCTACAATATACCATATTTCGCCATATTATAAATTTCTTACATTATCTTTGATATCAATGATTCGATTTATGATATTTGTCTATCTCCATGTATGGAAGCCATATACAGACGGATTCACTAACATTGTCACATATGTCGCTGATGTTATTGATCTGAAAACATCCATTAATTCCAAGAAGGGAAGGGTTATCCGAAAGTGTCGATTTGTTATCGTGGAAATCGAATGCATATTCCAAGGCATCGTAGAATGATATCCAAACTTTTGAATATCAGACATATTCAAGAAGTGAGATACCCACAATGGCTCTCTAATTCCATTCTAGTCAAAAGACCAAATGGAAAATGGTGCAGTGTACTGAATTCACAGATCTCAATAAAGCATCCAAAAATGACAGTTAACCGCTACCCTCCATCGATGAACTAAATCGACGGGGCTTCGGAGAATCAGATCTTGTCTATGATGGATGCTCACTCGAGATACAATCAAATCCTCATGCATGAACCTGATGAAGAAAAACTATCATTCATCACATACTCAGGCCCATACTGCTACAAGGTATTGCCATTTGGACTGAGAAATGCTGGAGCAATTTTCCAAAACTTAGTGGACAATATATTTTCATATTAACTCAGACCTAATGTTTCTGCATACAAATATCATATCCAACCGAAATAATCATCGTGGACAAACAAACACCCTAAGGATCTTAAAGAAACATTTAAGTAATACAGAATGAAGCTAAATTTAGAAAAATACACTTTCGGAATCAAGGAAGGAAAATTCCTTTGATCTAATGGGATATGATGAGGAACGGAATATCCTAGCAGTGCTCGCAGAGGTGTGAGTGTCTACCTTCTCATGTCTGAGGCTCCGAGATCCACGACGCATGTACGTCGGATGGATGATTGATCCGTTTGAAGTGATAGATGTAATCGAAGCGATGGATGATTATTCTAAATATGACATTTCATACATATTCTATAGTACCTCCACGGGTTAATAGAGAGATTTATTTAGAATAATATCACTATTACATGGTTGAGAATATAAGCGGTACACAAAAGAATGGAGTGTTCCTTTGGTGTTTGGTTGCCACTGATAGATGCATAGCCTATTTGGTTGCTCTGGCCAATCCTACCTTCCTTCTAACAGATGATAGTTCCTCACTACTAGTGTGACATACTTGATTGTGAGTGTGAACTGTGGATCTAGTCGCCATCTATGTTATAGGATTGAGAGCGTAAGCTACTGCTTTGGTGACCATAACTATTACCGGATTGAGAGTGTGAGCTATGGCTTTGGTGGCCATAATTGTTACCAGATTGAGTGTGTTACTTGTGACTTTGGTGTCCATAACTGCTACTGGATTGAGGGCGTGAGCTATGACTTTGGTGGCCAAAACTGCTACGGGATTGAGAGCGTAAGCTATGGGTTTGATGGCCATAACTGTTACCCGGAGACTCCCCTATGTATTGAGAAAGACTAGTCGAGGTGTCAGATCAGAAACATGTATCCTCGTATATATCTTCTTTAGCATAGCAAGGTTTCTTCGAGCTGGGCGGAAACCAGCCCTCCTGCTAGAAGCTCTTGCCTTAGTAGCAGGAGCCTTCTTTTGACCCTTAGTAAAAGAAGCCATGGATGGGATGGTTGTTTCTATCGGGTCGAAGCAATAGACAATGAGTGGAAGTTCCTCCGAAGTGTCAGAAGCTATGGGTAGGTATCTGCCCCCTCCCCCTCCGGGTGTCACAAAACAAAATTTTTTTATGATATTACGGAGTACTATTGTTCCCCAAAGTTTTAAATTAGCAAAAAAATTGCGAAATTTTTGCAATTTTTCTGCAGAAAATCGTGCGGTCGGAGGTGGTTTTTGGGATGCCTGTTTAGACCTATCCCAGAGAGGATTTCTGGCACTGTTGGGAAATTCTGCTCTACGGTACTCGTAGAAAAAACTTTTTTCGAGTGATGTGCGGTCTCAGAATCCCAAGATCGAATCTGGGTATTCCGGAGGTGGACCGACAGAATCATTGGAAGTGAAAAAAGATGAAAATCCCTATACTTATTTTTACCAGAACGACGAGACGAATCCAACCGTGATGATGGATTCTTGTCCCGGTCTAAGAGTTGGGTTGTAGGTAGTCTTATTCAGCAATAGCGATGAATGTAGACAAGGACCAAATCGGCGATTTGGCTTAGTGAACTTCAGAAATCGACGATTCTTTACGTCATATCGGTAATTTCCTTATGAAATTCAATCAGAGCTTTAATCAAGGAGAATCGGTGATTCCAACTCAAAATAGGCGATTTTTTGGTGAAAAATCCAACCTATGCGAAACTGAAAATTCCAAAGCAAAAGGACTTGACCGAACTTGTTCAAGAAAAACAAGCAAATCAGCGATTCCCTAGGTGGAATTAGCTATTTTAACTTTTGGGGGGTTTTGAACAGAGTCTTGGACAACACTCTTAGCTAGCAGACGATTCCCAAATCGACGATTCCAAACAAGAATCGGCGATTTCTATTCTGAATCGACGATTTATCAGTTGACAAAGTCAGCGATCTCTTGAGGAGTGATCAAGTTGGACCTAGGCAAAGAAAATCGACGATTAGGACGGGGATATCGGTGGTTCGATAGTCCCACAGACGACGTCAGTTGATGAAGCACAAAATCTGCTATCAAGGGCTCGCGGTGGTGCGAGGAGGGGCTGGAGGATTCGGATTCCACGACGTGCTCTCTACGTCAAATCCTGTAGGAGGGAGTTCGCGACTCAGGTGTGGGAATCGGCGATTCCTCTCCGAATGTGCTATGGTTAGAATGTAAGTTGTAATCTGCCTTGGACTGATCCCTTTGGACCCCTTTTATAGGGTCTTCAGGGGTGCAGTCCGCGGCTGTCATCGCGCCCGGCCATAATGGCGCAGGCTAGCGACAAGTAACGCTCCTGAATCGGTGATTCAGGGCCGAAATCGGCGAGCTCTAAGGAACGAGATTTGCAGTCTACCAATGCTGATTATCTCAGCCTCAACTCGGCGATTCGCCACTAGAATTGGTGATTTGGTAGCCCAATCGGCGATTCACGGGTTAAACTTGAGGATTTAACGCTGACCTTTGTTCCGCAACCATGGGAGACCTCCGGGGGTCCGGCATATAGCGACGGAACCCTAGTCCTTGTTGAAGGGCGTTGCTGGGAGTGACTGACGTACTGAGATATGTCTCACCACCTACCATATTTGTCTTGTCGGGAGGTGTTAAAAGGGTCATTAAATTTTTGGAACCTTGACCTTCTAGGTTTCTCGTGTTTGATAGACTCTTCTATCGTGCCTTGATTTCCATGATTGCTCTCCCTTTTCGAATTTTTCTTTTGTTGTCAATACACCTTTGCAGTGAGTATTTTCTCTTTCTTCTTTTCCTCGGAGTTCATATATTTTTGAGCCTTTACTAATAAATCCTCTATACAACTTACGGTATTTATGTTTAACTCGATGGCTAAAGGGCTATTCATGTCTAAGCCTCTCGAGTATGCATAAATTGCGATAGTTGTGTTGACGTTGGAAACCTTTTGCATTGCTTCAGTGAACCTGTTTGTGTAATTTCTGAGGGTGTCATTGTTCTGTTTTACCAAGAATAATGAATTTGTTTACTTTTTAACTTTTATGTTACCATAGTATTGAGCCAGAAATTTCTTTTTTAAATCAGAGAGATTTATAATGCTTCTGGCTGGTAGATCTACAAACCATCTGTATATAGATCCTCTCAAGGTTCCTAGAAATACCCTGCATGGTATGTCATCCCTATCTATCACCCATTGCATTATTCCCCTGAACATGTTAACATGATCGATGGGGTCTAACATCCCATCATACTTAGGAAGCTTTGATAGTCTAAATTCGGGTGGCGCATGTTTTACCATCAACGAGCTGTTTAGGGGTTCCATGCCTTCGAACAAGGTTGGGCACCTCTGTATTGCCTCTTCCGAGTCGCCATCTCCCTCTGCTATGGGTGTGTGTGGGATATGGGATCTAATGTGGGTTTTGATTTCTTCCGCTTGACTGGGAGGGATTTTGACTGTGAAGTGTGATAGCTGGTCTTCTGTTTTTCTTGTTGTTTCTCTGAAACTTGCCCAAAAGGTTGTGTTGAAGTCTGTGCTCTCGAATGCTACATTGTGCGAGTTATGCGTGTATTTTCGGCTGCCTTTAGTCTTTCTGCCATTCGGGCTATGGTTTCTTTCATGCTTTCCAATTCCTCTAACGGAATTTGCACCATGAAATGATGACTGTCAACAGTGTTAACACAAGGTGGATCTCTACTGTTTTGGACCCGCTGGGGTTGTTCGGGAACTTGATGTTCATGTTCCCCCTGCTGCTGACTCCATGCCTGGACAAATGCCTTGGCTACTAACTGCAATGGATTCTGATTTTCCACAGTCACAGGTATCTGTGGTATCTGCTCCTGATCTCTTTCTTGATCTTTTCAATGATCTTTGGCTGGCCTAGTATTTTTCTTTGATTTGGCAGTAGCTTATTTAGCCCCAGGGTTCTTATCAGGTTGATTGTCCCGTTGGACTGATCCTGGTGAACTTCCCCCTGCACATGAGTTGTTTCTCGTAGTGACTATTTTATTGGAAAAATCAATCTGAAAAAAATCGAGCTGAAGTGGTCGACTTGAGGAGAAGTCAATTTGACAAAAAGTCGACTGTTCAAACGTCGACACTGGGAACTGGGTGCAGACTGGCAAAAAGTCAATCCTGGGATTCGGTCCTCCCGAGGAAGTCGAGCGTGAACTGGTCCGAAAGTCGACTTTGGGAGTCAAACCTCCCGAGAAAATCAAGTTGAGCTGGTCTGAAAGTCGATCCTAGGAGTCAAACCTCTCGAGAAATTAAAGTCGAGTTGAGGGGCTGAGGGAGAGCTATTAGAACATGATTTGGTCGTGACTTCTCCAAAAAGTCGACCAGCTTTTCGTTTTTGTGAGTATCTTTGAATCACAGACGGTGCCAACTGATAAGGGTGGATACTGATCAGCGCTCAGATGACACTTCGAACAAGCGTTGGGCTAGGAACTTCGTCAGAAACAGCTCGGATACCTCAATCGCTCAGGCTCACTCTGGTAGGGGTTCCCTCTCACTCGAATCAACTTAGCCCTAATGAATGGGAATGACCTCTACTTATAGGGCTCTTATGGGGTAATCTGGTCATTAAGGTCGTAACAGCCTAACTGCCCAGATTTGGTCCCAGGTTGACTTTGTGAGGTCGACTTTTATAAAGTCAACTGGGGCCTCCCATTGCCTACTAATGGAGCACATATTCTGCTACTAGGGGCTCGCGGTGGTGCGAGGAGGGCCGAAGGCTCTAGAGTCCACGACGTGCGCTCTACGTCAAATTTTGTAAGAGGAGAATAAGCGATTCTGGTGTGGGAATCGGCGATTCTCTCTGTATTGCTCTAGTTGTAATGGAACTGATCTGATGCCTTGGAGTGACCCCTTGGAACCCCTTTTATAGGGTCTTTGGGGACGCATTAATGACCCATTATGACGCAGGAAGGTGATGACTAACGATCGTAAATTGGCGATTCAGGTGGGGAATCACCTATTTAGTTGCAAACTCGGCGAGCTCTAAAGGGCGAGATTGGCAGTCTACTAATACTGACTATTTCGCCTCAACTCGGTGATTTGGTAGCCCAACCGGCGATTTACGGGTTAACTCGACGATTTGACGATGACCTTTTGGCGGTACACGCATGTTTCTTGTGCTCTCTTCAGGGGGAGTACTGGTGAGACATGCCTGATTACGTCAGTCACTCCCAGCAACGCCCTTCAACAAGGACTAGGGTTCCGTCGCTTTATGCCGGACCCCCGGAGAGCTCCACGGTGGCGGGCAAGTGTCTATGTCAAGTACTCAAGTCAACACTGGGAATCGCCGACTGGGACTACCAAGTCGTCGACTCCAGAGGTGGGCCACCGATTCCAGGCCTGGTTGGCCAGTTCTGGTAGACTACCGACCTGGCTCATGGGGAGTCGATGGTCCCACCCAGAGTCGCCGACTCCCATACCAAAGTCGCCGACTCCCATACCTGAGTCGACAACTCCCAGCCGTTACTTGACTTGGTCTGCGCCATTATGGCACCTTCAATAGGGCACCATAATGGCGTGGGCCCCACGGACAATGAATGGGAAACGCCCCAAGGATCCTATATAAGGAGCCCTTGGGGGGTCCTCATTCTCATCATCCATTCTCCACTCACACTTGACACACACTCCAACCAGAGCACATCTAGGAGCCCGAATCGCCGACTCCCACATCCGAGTCGCCGATTCCCCTCCTCTCTGCAGGTATTTGACGTAGAGCGCGCTTCGTGGACTCCAAAGCCTCCGGCTCCGCTCGCAACCCCACCAGCCCCCTGGTAGCAGATTTCGTGCTTCATCACCTTTGTTCCGTACCGTGGGAGCCTTCTGGGGGTCCGAGATATAGCGACGAAACCCTAGTCCTTGTTGAAGGGCATTGTTGGGGAGTGGCTAACGTACTCAGACATGTCTCACCATCTACACAGGTGTTCACCATCCAGCACGAAATCTGCTACCAGGGGACTCGCGGGGTTGCGAGCTGAGCCGGAGGCTTTGGAGTCCACGAAGCGCGCTCTACGTCAAATACCTGCAGAGAGGAGGGGAATCGACGACTCGGATGTGGGAGTTGGCAATTCGGACTCCTAGATGTGCTCTGGTTGGAGTGTGTGTCAAGTGTGAGTGGAGATGAGATGATGAGAATGAGGACCCCCCAAGGGCTCCTTATATAGGGTCCTTGGGCGTTTCCCATTCATTGTCCGTGGGGCCCACGCCATTATAGTGCCCTATTGAAGGTGCCATAATGGCGCAGGCCATGTCAAGTAACGGTTGGGAGTCGGCGACTCAGGGTGGGACCATCGACTCCCCATGAACCAGGTTGACAGTCTACCAGAACTGGCCAACCAGGCCTGGAATCGGTGAACCACCTCTGGAGTCAGCGATTTGGTAGTCCTAGTCGGCGATTCCCAGTGTTGACTTGAGTACTTGACATAGACACTTGCCCGCAACCGTGGAGCTCTCCGGGGGTCCGACATAAAGCGACGGAACCCTAGTCCTTTGTTGAAGGGCGTTGCTGGGAGTGACTGACGTAATCAGGCATGTCTCACCAGTACTCCCCCCTGAAGAGAGCACAAGAAACATGCGTGTACCGCCAGTATCCCCCCCACAAGCAAGGTGACCCGCATCAAGGCCGAAGCGACAAGATGGGATCGAGTCATTGCGTTCACAGCAATACAATGACTCCGCGTGATCCATGCACTATCAAATGGATTGATTCACTATCAGAATCTAGTTCCAGGTCAGCGGAACTAGGTGTTTATAGTCCTACTCTGATCAGGAGCGACTTTTGCTGTGGATTCTTGCCGAAGCGACAGAATGCTTGGATTCACTATTAGAATCGGGTTCTGGCCGAAGCGACAGAATACGGATTCTGGCCGAAGCGACAGAATGCTTGGATTCACTATTAGAATCTAGTTCACTATCAGAACTGATGTTTATAGTCCACCTTGATCAAGACGCAACTTTACGTCCGCAACGACGGTTACCCCATAGGCCAAAGCGCAAGATGGGTTGAGATCAATAAGGCCAAAGCGACAAAGTGATCTCCAAGTGTATCAAGGCCGAAGCGACATAAATCTTGGTCCATTAAGGCCAAAGCGACAAAGTGGATTTGGATCTATCAAGGCCGAAGCGACAAAATAGATTGACTCACTATCAGAGTCAGGTTCACTATTAGAACCTGGTGATACAGTATCCCGAACACGGTCACAACCTACCAGCAACTAGAAGTCCGGATAGCCTAAGATGAGTTAAGGTATCTATTCTAGGGTTGAGGAGGTCCCAGGTCGAATCCTAGGAAGATCGACTTTCCTGAGGATCGACTTCCCTGGGATCGACTTCTGAATAAAGTCGATCACCAGGAAAGTCGACCTCCAGAAAGTCGATCTCTGGAAAGTCGATCCCGGGACCCAATCTGATCAGTTTGGCAGTTAGGCGGTTACTGCCCAAATGACCATATTGCCCCCATAAGAACCCCTATAAATAGAGGGCACCCCCCACTCATTGAAGGCAAGTCATTTGGAGTAGAAGAATTCCTAGCGAAGCAGAGCTCTACGCACTTGAGTTCCGGTCCGGTTTCCCGCGGAGTTCCCCGCTTGGCGCTTGCGTGTGCGTCTTGGAGTACTGGTCGGGTTTCACCCCTATCAGTTGGCGCCGTATGTGATTCAAAGATACTCACGACAAAAGCTCCTCGACTTTTTCGAAAAAAGTGATCGACTTTTTTCCAAGTCGCCAGCTAGGGAGTCTTGCGAGGAAATCAGCCAGCAAGGGATCAACTTTTCAGAAGATCGACTTTTTTCTTTCAAGGAAAAAAAGTCGATCCCTCAAGGAGCTAGGCTTTCAGGCATCAACTTCCAATGAATTCTCCAAGTGCACTAGGGATCGACTTTTTGAAGATCGACTTTTCTCCAGGCAAAAGTCGAACACTCTTTCCAAGAAAAGTCGAACACTCCAGAATGGTGGTAACTCGAAGCACTTCCCAAGGAGGAGGAGAAAATTCTCAGGAGGTGCCAGAGCAACAGCCTGGCAACTCAAAAACTAAGAGGCCAGTGGGTCGACCACCCAAGGCCAATAAGAACAAAAGGACTCCCACGGGACCTGAGGCTGAACCCGAAGGTGAACCCGAGCAAACTCCCCAAGCTTCAGCAGGAGAGGAGAATCTCAACATCACAGTTCAGGCAATAGCTGAGGCCATCCGACTCCTTGCTGAGAAGGAGAAACCTTCGGAAGAACAACCTCAAAAGGGGAGACCCACAAGCAGCAAGGAACCAAGGGCTGCAGCATCAGAAACCACTCACGGGTTCGTAAAGATGCCTATAGAGGAGCTGGAAAAGATGAAGGAAACCATAGCAAAAATGAGCGAGAAAATAAAGGATATTGAAAAATCCAAAGCATCAATATACCATTCAAAAGCTCAGACCTCAAAGCAGGCCAAGGAGCAAGAGGAAGTGTCAAGTCATAGAGCAGCACACTCCAGCGCACCATTACCTCGCAAGCCAGAGGAGCAACCTAAACCTCTTCCTAAAAAACCCGTGTATGAAGAAAGCACGGGAGACACAGAAGGAGGGGGTGAGGTCCCAAACTGGCTAGTAGGCATGGATGCCTTGCACAAATCACTGATGGTAAAACCAGCACCTCTAAAATTCAGGCTACCCAGGCTACAGATCTATGATGGGAAGATGGACCCAGTAGACCACATAAATATGTTTGTGGGAGCAATGCAATGGGCCACATCAAGGGATGACATTCTGTGTAGGGCATTCCCAGGAACATTAAAAGGGCCTACATACAGATTGTTCGTTGAACTGCAGCCAGGGAGCATAACAAGTTTCGAGGACTTGAAAAAGAAATTTGTCGCCCAACATTGTGGAAACACAAGGGTCAGAAAGGGCACAGAATCACTGTTTGCAATCAAGAAGAATGGAGACACGCTTCGGAATTACACAACTAAATTCACGGAAGCCATGCAAAAAATCTCCGATCTGAATACAACAATCGCAATATGCGCATACTCAAAAGGGCTAGACATGAACACACCATTAGCAATAAAGCTAAACGTTAGTAATGTAAAATGCATGGAAGACTTGCTAACAAAGGCCCAGAAGTACATAAATTCTGAAGAGTATGAGAAAGAAAAAGAAAAAGAGAGAGGTGCCATAAGCAATAAAAAGGCATATGAAGCACCAAAAAAGAAGTTTCAGAAATTTGAAAAAGGAGAATCATCCTGGAGACCAAAACACGATGGAAAGGTCTACCAGACATCTGAGGAGTTTGGAAAATCAAGGTATCCAAAGTACAAAGACTTAGGATTCACGGTTTTCACTACTCCAAAAGAGGAAATCTACAATAAAGAAAAAGGAAGAATAAGGTTTCCTCAACCAGAAGAGTTGAACCCTGCAACAAAAGAGGCTCGAACAAGAAGGAACAGGTATTGCAAGTTCCACAAGGATTACGGGCACAACACAGAAAACTGCAGGGAACTAAGTTCCTTCCTAGACACACAAGTGAAGGAAGGAAAGCTGAAACAATACATAAACAAAATAGAAAGGGGGCGACAAGGTTGCAAGGACCCAAAAAATAAGGGTAAGCGCCAACGCTCAAGGAGTCCCGATTCAGACACTGACCACAAAAGAAGAGTAATAAACTTAATCTTCGGTGGAGGATCAGTAGGAGAAAGAAGAAGTTACTCGTGCAAGGAAATGCAGACTACCACGGTACCAAAATCTAAAAAAAGATCGTACCCAAGCGAGGAGATGAGCTTCTCTGAGGAAGATCTAGACAACGTGGTCAGCCCACATGAGGATCCACTAGTAATACAAGTGGATATCGGGGATGATTTAAGTCTGAACAAAGTGATGGTGGACAACGGAAGCTCAGTAGATATACTATACCTAGCTGCGTTCGAAAAAATGGGCTACAAAGTGGATCAGCTGACCCCGGCCAAGGAAGCCATTTATGGGTTCACAAACACAAAGGCCCCAGTAGTAGGAGCTATCGATCTACATATATCCCTGGGAAAAAGAAATGGGAGAGTATCACCTACAGCACACTTCATCGTGGTCAACATAGACTCCCCATTTAATGGGATCTTGGGCAGACCAAGCATTCACGGTTTCAAGGCAATACCGTCATCTTACCACCAATGCTTCAGGTACCCAGGAAAAGATGGCAAAATGGCAACAGTTTTTGGAGCACAAAAAGACTCCAGAAATTCATACAGGAAGGCAACTAAAATAGCCAAACCTATAACCCTGTACATCCAAGAAAGAGAGGAAGAAGAAGACACAACCTCATCTAATCAAGTTGAGGAGGTC
>LFYR01001461.1:3952-15664 GCA_001185155.1 Zostera marina | reverse complement strand
CGGATAGCCTAAGATGAGTTAAGGTATCTATTCTAGGGTTGGGGAGGTCCCAGGTCGAATCCTAGGAAGATCGACTTTCCTGAGGATCGCCTTCCCTGGGATCGACTTCTGAATAAAGTCGATCACCAGGAAAGTCAACCCCCAGAAAGTCGATCTCTGGAAAGTCGATCCCGGGACCCAATCTGATCAGTTTGGCAGTTAGGCGGTTACTTCCAAAATGACCATATTACCCCCATAAGAACCCCTATAAATAGAGGGCACGCCCCACTCATTGAAGGCAAGTCATTTGGAGTAGAAGAATTCCTAGCGAAGCAGAGCTCTACGCACTTGAGTTCCGGTCCGGTTTCCCGCGGAGTTCCCCGCTTGGCGCTTGCGTGCGCGTCTTGGAGTACTGGTCGGGTTTCACCCCCATCAGAACCTTTTCCTGCAAAAAAGAAAACATCCTGCAAAACAACTATATCAGTCTAAAACGCATATTTAACTTATTGAACTTACCGTGCGATTTTACCTTCCTTTATGCCTCTCCTTTGCTTAAATTGATCCTTGGTAAATCTGGCCGAAGCGACAGATCTTACCGTGCTCAAGATACTTTGACGACTTCTGGTCGGAGTGACAGAAGTGCCGGGAGAGTTTGTGATACTCCCCCTCGAAGTGTGACGACTTCTGGTCGAAGCGACAGAAGTGTCGGGAGAGTTTGTGATACTCCCCCTCGAAATATGACGACCCCTGGCCGAAGAGACAGAAGTGTCGGAGAGAGCTTGTGATACTCCCTCTTGAAATGTGACAACCTCTGGCCGAAGCGACAGAAGTGTCAGAGAGAGCTTGTGATACTCCCTCTTGAAATGTGACGACCTCTGGCCGAAACGACAGAAGTGTCGGAGAGAGCTTGTGATACTCCCTCCTGAAATGTGACGATCTCTGGTCAAAGCGACAGAAGTATCGGAGAGAGCTTGTGATACTCCCTCCTGATATGTGACGACCTCTGGCCGAAGCGACAGAAGTGTCGGAGAGAGCTTGTGATACTCCCTCCTGATATGTGACGACCTCTGGACGAAGCGACAGAAGTGTCGGAGAGAGCTTGTGATACTCCCTCTTGAAAATGTGCTGAAGTTTATCCTGAGTCGGCGACTGGGTGCCCCAATCGTCGACTCCTAAGTTTTGTGTAATTGTGGGGGTTGTTTTGAAATTTTTCCCCTTGAGTCAGCGACTCCCTCTGGGAATCGTCGACTCCTATTGTGAAACGTCGGATCTCTCAGAAGATCCTTGGAGATATTTGGAGAATATATGCAAATTTTCCAATTAAGGAAATATATCTCTCAACTTTTGCAAAATAGTGACCGGAATCGACGATTCAGCTCGGGAATCGCCGACTCAGGCGTGATTTCAGGGATCTGGAGATCGATTTCTGATTCTTTCCTTTGCAATTTCCGGATTCTCTAGGGGGTTTTTGCAATTTTCCCAGGAGCTATAAATAGTGGCGAGTGCTTCACACTTCTCACTCCACTTTTTCCCCAAATCGAATCGCCTACCTCAACCCTAGATTTTGCTATCGCCGATTCCCTAGTTACTTTTTCCTTGAATCGACGATTCCGGAGATGGCGAGTCCCAAACATAGCCTTACCGATGCCGAGACCGCCGCTATGATTGTGGAAATGTCTGAAGAAACCCTCGACGAGGTGTTGAACACCGTCGAGTCGCCGATTCCGTCTCCTCCCAGAGACGTTGAATCGTCGACTCCGGTCGTTCCATCTTCTGATCAACATCTGAGTGCTTCTGTGCACGAGTTGCTGGAGCCTCTGGCTGGGTCGACGATTCCCTCTGTGGGGTCGACGATTCCGGATAAGGTTCCGGAGACAGTGCCCGAGGTTGAGCAGGGAGAAATCCCTGGTGAGTCGTCGATTCCCACTTCGAGGTCGCCGATTCCCAAGGGTTTAAAGAAGAAAGCCTTCTTCAAGAGAAGGGATAAGTTGGCCGCCGACTCTGAGGCCTTGAACATACGTTACGAGTCGACGACTACGCCAATTGAATCGGCGACTCAAGTAGATGAGTCGGCGATTCCCATTCAAACAGTGGATACCTTAACTCCAAATACTGAGCCACTGGTGGTAAACTCTGAGGGTGTCATCGTGCCCGGGATGAACCCTAATAAGCGACCATCTCAAGACGATGGTTCTAAAAAGAAGAAAAGACGACGAACCCATGGCAAGGGCAAAATCTATGTGCCTTACCGGAGGAGGCCAAGAACCGTCAACATATAGATTTTGACGAGGAACTCGTCGTCGATCATGGACTGCCTGACCCTGCCCCAGATGCGGGTCGTCGTGAAAGAGAGAGAACTCCTCCACCTCCAATCGAGGTGGATTTAGGTCGAGATCCATATGCCGATCTCCCAACTTATATTGGGTTCGTGAATCCGACCGGATATGCGCACTGCGAGATGTATGTCTAGCCGCTCTGGTGAGGGTCGATTTGAACAAGTCATGACCGTCACTACGCTCACGTGCCAATCCGAGGTGCATCCCCCCTCCATCCTTAGCGCGAGAGAGGCTAGAGATCTTTTAAAAGGGATGAAAATTTCTGGACATCTTCGCTTCTGGATGTCGCAGTATCAGCCTGCGAACCTTCCACCGCCGGGTTTTCAAGCTCTACCCAAGATGTATTTCAAGCACTTCCCTGAGCTTCCCATTCCGGAGCTCACGAGTGAGTTGCTACTTGCTTTTGAGGTGTCGCTGTCCCAATTACCAGAGGGATTTTTTGTGACGTTGAGGGGGTTTCTCAACATTTGCTGGAGTTTGAATGTTAAACCCATGCCGTATCTCTTCATCAACTATTACAAGCTGTGCAAAGATGGGAAGGTTGGATCGGGTCGTCTTGGGCTGGCGCGACGAAACCTCGATCGCAACTTAGTTGATGATCTTCCAACCAATCATGGGGTGTGGAAGAAGGAATTCATATTTGTTACCTCTGAGTTTCTTCCCGGGAGTCGGGAAGTTTAGGCTGATCCGAATTGCACGAAGCTGAGCGTGAACCTGGGCTTGATGGCGGATGATGTGATCGCCACCACCAAGATAGCTAAAGCTCTGAAAGATCACAATCTGCCTCGCGGCGTGCCCTTTGTCCTCTGTCAGCGTGAGGACTTCACTTTTGAGGATGTTGTGGAGGTTCAGAGACCTCCCACAAGTGAAGAGATGGTGATCGGGAAGAAGCAATCACTTCTGTATTTTGACGCTGCCGCCCCACACATGGCCGTGCAATATCGACGGGCGAAGCTAGTTAGGCTGGAGAAGAAGGCTAAGGCTCCCAAAGTCCCGAGCACATTTGAGAGGGGCTCAAGTTCTCGAGCCGTACCTGAGCGGGCTGGTTTCGCGCCCTACACGAGTGGCATGCCCCTTCCTGACTTTTTGGCTGACCCACAAGTCAGGTCGGACGCCATGTCCATCTTAATGGCGAAACCTGGGAGATGGGTTCGGAGTGAGCTCATGACAGCTCTGAACGCTGTAAGCGCTTCTATCTTCCAAAAATACACATCTTTTTTTTTATACTCTATTTTTGCTATTCTCTTTTGTTTTGTTTTTATGTAGGCTTGCTACATGGCCCATGCTTGTTTTAGCATAGATTCGATAAATGACGTCCAACGTATTCAAGAATAATATAATGAACTGGACGCCAAGTATAAGCGTAGCGAGAACCAACTGGCCAAGCTCGCCCATTCTCAAAGGAAATTTGAGAATCTTAGAGATAACGTCATCCCAAAGAAAGAGAAGACGATTGAGTCTCAGAAGAAAGAGATCGACGATTATGTGTCGAAGATTTTTGTGCTCCGCAAAGAACGAAAGGATGCGTCTAAGCAGAGGACATGCGGGCTCAGCTAGAGGCTGAGATCGGGAATGCGGTTTCATCTGTAGCCACGAACGCGAACTTGAGGAGCACTAACTCTGAGCTGGAGAGGAAGTGCGCTGAGCTGAACGACCAACTCTCTCGCTCTAAGGAGGGGTTGGAAAATGCGAAGAAGGAGAACTCCGTGCTGAAGAAGGAGAACTCCACACTTCTGGAGAAGGCTAAGGACTTGGAGTTGGATAAGAAATATCAATCCGACCAACTCCAAGAACTTAGTTTCTTTGGTACTTCTGTGTTTCCGTCACTACCCGACGACTTCATTTCGGATATTATGACATGGGTAGAAGAGCATCCCGAGGAGAAAGAAAAGAACAAGGATGCCTTAGACAAACTGAAGAACGACGAAGAAGACTAGATTTTTACTTCTTAGCTTGTACTACTTTTTTTTATATTTTTGTAATCTCTTTTTGACTTAATTTAATCAATTATTTTGCTTTCTAAATTAATTGTTTGTTTAATTTATTTTTTGAATTATAACTAAGACCCGAAACTAGATTCACAAGTCGTAATTTAGTCGCTCTGGACGTAAATTAGACTCTGGTAACCCTATTGCTAGCCACTCTGGGCGTAGACTTGGTCGTACGAATCGTAGCTCAGTCTATGGCTAAACTCGCGAAATAAATTAAACTTCGCAACTAATCAAGACTCGCAACGTTAATTGACGTGATAAGTTTTGGAGATACAAAAACTAACGGGAAATTTAGCTAAGACTTAGAATTTTTAAATCCTAAGACTCTAGATTTTATTTCCTAACATGTAGTTAAACTCTGGCCGAGGCGTCAGAGTAACTTTTGGACCCACATCAAGGCCGAAGCGACAAGATGGGATATGATCGTTAAGGCCATGGCGACAAAACGATTTTAATCTATTAAGGCCATAGCGATGGAATAGATTTTTTATTTGGTATTTGTTGTGAATACCTAGAACCTCTTGGGGTTAGGTTCGTTTGTACTTATCAACTACCTAAGACTCCATACCCTAATGTGTAGTTGAACTCTGGCCTAAGCGTCAGAGTAATTTTTGGACCCACATCAAGGCCAAAGCGACAAGATGGGGTAGGATCGTTAAGGTCATAGCGACAAAACGATTTTAATCTATTAGGGCTACAGCGACAAAATAGATTTCTGAAATAGGGTACTAGCTAGAGTCGTAGGTAGGTGATTTTGACAGGAATGTCAAAGATAAAATCTAACTTTTTTACTTTGCAAATATGTATTAGCATATACACCTAAGAAGACCTAGGAAATAACGTGTTTAATACTAAGCATAGTATTGCTGCATATTGTCCGCGTGCCAGGTGTTTGGAACCATTGTTCCATCCTGCCGCCATAGGCGATAAGTTCCTGGCCTTATCTCCTCTTCGACGATGTAGAAACCTTCGAAGTTGGATGACAACTTATTCCTTGATCTATTCCTCTTGGTTATGCTAGCCTTCCGCGTGACGAGAGTTCCTGGTAGGAAGACTTTTTTGCGTACTTGACGATTGTGGTACCTTGATACGCTTGCCTTGTACGATTCGTTCCGCAGGTCCGCCTCGTCACGGTTTTCATCCCTCAACTCTAGCTCTGTAGCTAGGTTTTGGTCGTTTGTTTGTTCGTCGTACTTCGAAACTCGGTATGTTGGTATACTCATCTCGATTGGTACGACTGCCTCCACTCCATAGGTCATAGCGAAAGGGGTGTTGCCCGTGGGGTTTTTGCTTGTTGTGCGGTATGCCCATAGGATTTCGCACAACTCTGCCCAGGACTCTTTGGCTGATTCGATTTTCTTTTTCAGTCCCTGTACGATGGCCTTGTTGGTTACCTCCACTTGCCCGTTTGCCTGTGGTCGGTAAATAGAGACAAAGTGGAGTTTTATGTTTAGGTCTTCGCACATTCTTGAAAATTTCCCCCCAGTGAATTGGGTACCATTGTCTGTGACAATGTGTTGTGGAACTCCGAATCGACACACTATGGAGCGGTAGACGAACTTGACTGCCGCGTCCTGAGTGATCTTCGCTACAGCCTGAGCTTCGACCCATTTTGTAAAGTAATTTACTGCTACAAAAATGAATCGAGCTTGGGATGTTGAAGGTGGGAATGGTCCTACGATGTCCAGTCCCCATCTTGCGAACGGGATCGAGCTCAGAATTGGAGTCATATCCGCGGATGGTTTCTGTTGCATTGGACTATGCAACTGACATGCTCGGCACTTGCGGACGTAAGTGCGAGCTTCTAACCGCAGGGTGGGCCAATAATACCCCAGCCGTATGATTTTGAAGGCAAGTGCTCTTCCTCCCTCATTGAGCCCGCACGAGCCTTCGTGTACTTCCTGGATCACCTTATTTGTGTCGGGTTTGGCCAAGCAAAGCAGCAGCGGGCTATCGAAAGACTTCTTGTAAAGTACTCCTCCGACGTCGCAATATTTGGCTGCTTTATGTTTTAGTTTCTTGGCCTTCCTCTTGTTGTCAGGAAGTGTTCCATTCTGGATAAATGTCAATATTGGTTGTCTCCAATCCTCTTGGGGATCGGATGAGACACTCAATATCTGACATGTGGGCTGGAGTATTGAGTCCACTAAGATTTCACGCTGACCTCCCTCCCAAGCTGATGCGAGGCGTGCCAACGCATCGGCGGGCATGTTTTGAATGCGAGGGATTTGCTCGATTTTAAACTCGGCGAATTGTTTGGCGAGTGCCACCATTGCCTCCACATATTTAACGATTTGTGGTTCTTTGCAGGCAAATTCACCCGTGGTTTGCCGAGCTACGAGCTGGGATTCAGTGCGAAGTGTGACATTCTCAGCGCCTAAAGTTCTTAACAGCTTCAAGCCGTGTACAGCTGTTTCGTATTCCGCGACGTTGTTAGATGCCGGGAAGTGAAGCCGTACCGAGTGTTCGTAATTTTTTCCATCTGGACTATGGATTTTTACTCCGATACCCGAGCCTGTGCTGCAACTTGAGCCGTCTACTTCCACAATCCAGGGTTGGGTCAGGTTTGATGGTGTGAGATCGACGATGAAGTCCGCTACAGCTTGCCCTTTGATGGCAGTGGCTGGTCGGAAATCCAAGTCGAATTCACTGAGCTCGATTGCCCATTTGGTTAACCTTCCCGAGATATCTGGCTTGTGGAGTAGACGGCGTAAGGGACACGATGTGAGTACTATTATCGTGTGCGCTAAGAAGTAAGCTCGAAAACGACGGCAAGCGTGGATTATGGCATATACGATTTTCTCAATTGGTGAATACCGTATTTCCGCACCCTGCAGTCGCCTCGAGTGATAGTAGGTAGGGACTTGATCTTTATCCCTTTGTACGATGAGGACTGCACTCACGGCTTCCTCTAAGGCCGCTATGTATAAGTACAGGTCTTCCCCATCCTTGGGTGAAGTCAGCATTGGAAGTGAGGACATATGTGCTTTTAACTTTGCGAATGCCTCCTCACATTCCGGTGTCCAAGTGATACTACCCTTAGCCGCAGTTTTTAGTAGCTGGAAGAACGGTTTGCATTTGTCATCCGTTTGTGATATGAAACGGCTGAGCGCATTAATTCGTCCGTTCAACCTTTGTACTTCCCTGATTGTGCGGGGGGCTTCCATATCGAGGATTGCTTGGATTTTGTCGGGATTTGGTTTGATCCCGTGCTGACCTACATAGAAACCAAGGAACTTGCCTTCCTTTATTCCGAAGGAACACTTAGCCGGATTGAGCTTCATTCCGTATTGCTTTAATGTGTCAAGGGTTTCTCTCAGATCCTCAGGGTGCTTTTCCACGCTTGACGACTTGACCAAAATATCGTCGACGTAAGCGGAAACGTTGCGCCTGATCTGGTCCGCGAAAACCTTGTCCATTAAGCGTTGGAAAGTAGATCCTGCATTCCTTAAGCCGAATGGCATCACTCTGTAACAGAATGTCCCTGAGTCTGTGATGAAGGATGTTTTTTCTTCATCAGGCTCATGCATCAGGATCTGGTTGTATCCTGACTGGGCATCCATCATAGAGAGGAATTCGTTACCCGATGCTCCATCGACTAGTTCATCGATGGATGGGAGCGGGTAGCTATCCTTGGGGCATGCTTTATTGAGATCTGTGAAATCAATTCACATGCGCCACTTGCCATTGGGTTTCTTGACGAGGACGGGGTTAGCCAACCAAGTCGGATATCGAACTTCTCGAATGTGTCCAGCATTCAGAAGTTTCGATATCTCTTTGTTGGCGGCTTCCCGCCTGTCAGAAGTGAGTACTCGACGCTTTTGGCGACGAGCTGGGATGGATGGGTCGACATTGAATTTATGCGTCACGATCTGACGTGCAATCTGTGTCGGAGCCTCATCCTCCCAAACGAACCTGTCCTGGTGCTCCTCCAGGACAGTCACAAGCTTGGCCCTTAGTTCAGGGGCTAGCCCCTTCCCTAGTGCCACTTGTCCCCCGTCCAGCTGGTACATCTCTGTCTTGTCCACGGGTTGTATTTTTTCCCTCTAGCTCCTCATTGTCGGGTGGGGCGTGGACGAGCATGTTGTTTAGTTTGACCAGCTGGGTTGCCTTCTTATACCCTTGCCTAGAATCCTTTTGTGATCCTTTTACAGTAGCGACGATCCCTTTGACGTGGTATCGTATGCACTGGTGATAAGAGGACGGGACTGCTTTGATCCCATGGATAAAGGGTCGTCCAAAGATGCCGTGATAAGTAGATTCAACTTCTACCACTATAAAACGACATGTTCGACTAACCCTCCCTTGCCGGGATCCGATGGAGACCTTCAGGTCAATAATGCCGGCCACTGGGGCAGCGACATTAGTGAACCCGTAGATGGCTTCCTTACAAGGAGATAGATCCTCCTTTTTAAGGCCCATCTTTGTGAAAGTGTCCATATAGAGGATGTCCGCGGAACTGCCGCTGTCGACAATCATCCTCTCGACACGGGAAGTGGGACCGATGTCTGCTTGAATCACGAGTGGATCCTCGTGAGGTTGCAGGACATCGTCCAGGTCCTCTTCAGAGAAGTATATTGACTTCTCTTTGCGGACCCGCTTTCCTTTGTCTCGAGGGGTTGATTGTGACATCAGCACCTTCCGGGCGTATCCCCTATTCTGGCCAACAGAGCCACCACCAAATATCATATTGATGGTTTTCCGTTGGCGGTCCTCGCTACTGTCGCTGTCTGGCGAGGGGGAGCGTGGACGCTTTCCCTTCGGGTCAGATTTGCAACCGTCTCGTCCTCGGGATCCTTTGACAAAGTTGCCAAGTTCACCCTTCGAGATCAATTGCTCGACATATAGCGAGAACTCCCTGCAATGGTCCGTCAGGTGGCCGTGGTCCTTGTGGAATTTACAGAATCTTCCAACTTTTTTACGGCTACCCTTGGTTGTAGGGTCCATAGAACGAGCAGTGGCCAGTTCTGCTCGGTTCTTCAGTTTCTCAAACAGCTCGCCTTTGCTGATTGTTAGTGGGGTCCAATCCTTCCATTGTTGATTTGGACCTTTTGGTGACTGTTTGGTGGATGTCTGATATACTTTGTTATCGTGTTTGGGCTTCCACTCTTTTTTAAAGGAGTTAGCCGCATTGTCAGTATATTTGCTCGAGGAGCCACGAAAATTGTTCTTCGTGTTGTAGCCCTTCTTCTCGAACTTTGGTTTTTTGAAGCCAGTGTTCTCAAGTTCCACTAGCTTGTTTTCGTTTTCCTCTTCCACCTCAATGAACGCTTGAGCTTGCTGGAAGAGGTCAGGTAACGTCTCCACTTTATGGAGCGTAAGATGCTGGGCCAAAGGGGAGTAGGGTACTAGCCCATTTAAGTACCCCGCTATGGCCAGACTCGGGATTAGGTCGCTCACTTCTGTCATTGTTGAAGTGAACTTTATCGTGTAATCCCTTAACGACAGCTTGTTTTGTCGTAGTGCCAGTAGTGCATTGGCACTGTGTTTGATTCTGATCATTCCCACATGTTGGGCGATGAACTTGGATGAGAGGTCCGCAAAGCTGGAGATTGATCCAGCTGGCAGACCGGAAAACCACCGATAAGCATTGCTCTTGAGAGTGCCGGGGAATGCTCGACACAACAGTGCGTTATCGGTGGTTTGCGGTTCCAGGACATTAAGGTTGAGGTTGATGTGATCTTTTTGATCACCCGAACCGTCATACGCTTCTATCCTGGGTACCCGCCAGGTTGGTGGAAAAGATACCCTCAAAAGGTCCTCACGAAAAGGAGCGCTTTTGATTCTTAAGAACTCGATCGGATTGCTAGCGAATGGATTGTCAGCCAGCTTCCGACGGAGATCTTCTACAAACCGTGTTGTAAGAGTCTTGTCAGTGCGACTCTTACTAGGTCCAGCTTTTGACTTTGGTGGCTCTGGACCTTTCTTCTTTTTCTCCGCAGATGGAGAATAGTGAGAGGCCGATTCACCCGCTCCTTCGCGGGCGATGGTCCTTTGACTCCTCGCTCTCTAGAGGTTGTTAATTCTTCTTTCCATGGTCTCCATGAAATTAACAAGCCTCGTTTCTAGAGTAGGAGGAATGGATGGTACCTGAAAGGGTACGTCAGTTTGAGCATCTTCGAACGTTTCAGGCACTATTGCCCTGTTCTGTTGAGGAATCTCAATCTGCGCCCCTCCAGGTAACATTGAGGATTTACCTTTGTTCCTCAAATGGTAATCGTGCTTTTATCTTTCAGATGTCATTGGTGACAAAAGCGAATTCCAACTGAAACGCAAATATTGACCGAACTAACTCGAAAGAAACCAAGTGGAATATCGGCGACTCAGAAGGTGGAGTCGGCGATTGGCCTTAGGTTTTTTTCTTTCGAGCCGAGTCGAGGACAGCACTCTTAGCTAGCAGAATAATCCCGGAATCGGCGACTCACTAGGTGGAGTCGGCGATTTCTGGTATGAATCGACGATTCCTTGACACAAAGTCAGCGATTCACCCGAAGGAAATCAAGCCAAACTTTACGAAGAAAATTTCGCGATTACGACGGGAGATCGTAGTTCGATAGTCCCACAGACGGCGCCAGCTGATGAAGCACGAAATCTGCTACCAGGGGGCTCGCGGGGTTGCGAGCGGAGCCGGAGGCTTTGGAGTCCACGAAGCGCGTGGTGATACACCATGTTTCTTGTGCTCTCTTCAGGGGGGAGTACTGGTGAGACATGCCTGATTACACCAGTCACTACCCATCAACGCCTCTCAACAAGGACTAGGGCTCCGTCGCTATGGCAGGACCCCCGGAGAGCTCCCACGGTGCGGAACATCGTTCTTCGTCCAGATCGCCGTGTTAGCCCGTAAGTCGCCCGATTGGACTACCAAGTCGCCGACATACAGGATAACTCGCCGAGTTAAGGCAAGATCGGCAGTATGGTAGACTGTACGACTTGGCCCTAGAAACTCGCCGAGTTAGACCTTAACTAGGCAACTTCCATACCTGAATCGACGACTTACGACCGTTACTCGGCGGCAGCCAACGTCATAAATGTTACCATATATGACCATAGGCGCGATCTCCGCCGATGAGTCTTGGCTAGAAATCGTCAAAACTCAGGAGGGAGTATCACAAACTCTCTCGACTTTTCTGTCGCTCCGGCCGGAAATTGTCAAAAATCAGGGGGGAGTATCACAAGCTCTCCCGACATTTCTATCGCCATGGCTAGAGATCGTCAAAACTCAGGAGGTAGTATCACAAACTCTCTCGACTTTTCTGTCGCTCCGGCCGGAAATTGTCAAAATTTAGGGGGGGAGTATCACAAGCTCTCCCGACATTTCTATCGCCTTGGCTAGAAATCGTCAAAACTCAGGAGGGAGTATCACAAACTCTCTCGACTTTTCTGTCGCTCCGGCCGGAAATTGTCAA
>LFYR01001460.1:0-70491 GCA_001185155.1 Zostera marina | reverse complement strand
AGCTTTATTGCTAACGGTGTGTTCATGTCTAGCCCCTTTGAGTATGCGCATATTGCGATTGTTGTGTTTAGGTCGGAGATTTTTTGCATGGCTTCCGTGAATTTGATTGTGTAATTCCGGAGCGTATCTCCATTCTGTTTGATTGCGAACAGTGATTCTGTGCCCTTTCTGACCCTTGTGTTTCCACAATGTTGGGCAACAAATTTCTTTTTCAAGTCCTCGAAACTTGTTATGCTCCCTGGCTGCAGTTCGACGAACCATCTGTATGTAGGTCCTTTCAATGTTCCTGGGAATGCTCTACATAGGATGTCATCCCTTGATGTGGCCCACTGCATTGCCCCCACGAACATATTTATATGGTCCACTGGGTCCATCTTCCCATCATAGATTTGTA
The DNA here is from genome assembly GCA_001185155.1 of Zostera marina. NCBI lineage: Eukaryota > Viridiplantae > Streptophyta > Magnoliopsida > Alismatales > Zosteraceae > Zostera > Zostera marina. Next base: position 70,097 of record LFYR01001460.1, on the reverse strand, counting down.
GCCTGGGTAGCCTGAATTTTAGAGGTGTTGGTTTTATCATTAATGATTTGTGCAGGGCCTCCATGCCTACTAGCCAGTTTGAGACCTCGCCTCCTCCTTCTGTGTCTCCCGTGCTTTCTTCATATACGGGTTTTTTAGGAGGAGGTTTAGGTTGCTCCTCTGGTTTGCGAGGTAATAGTGCGCTGGAGTGTGCTGCTCTATGACTCGACACCTCCTGTTGCGCCTTGGCCTGCTTTGAGGTCTGAGCTTTTGAATGGTATATTGATGCTTTGGATTTTTCAATATCCTTTATCTTCTCGCTCATTTTTGCTATGGTTTCCTTCATCTTCTCCAGCTCCTCTATAGGCATCTTTACAAACCCGTGAGTGGTTTCTGATGCTACAACCCTTGGTTCCTTGCTGCTCGTGGGTTTTCCCTTTTGAGGTTGTTCTTCCGAAGGTTTCTCCTTCTCAGCAAGGAGTCGGATGGCCTCAGCTATTGCCTGAACCGTGATGTTCAGATTCTCCCCTCCTGCTGAAACTTGGGGAGTTTGCTCGGGCTCACCTTCAGGTTCAGCCTCAGGTCCCGTGGGAGTCCTTTTGTTCTTGTTGCCCTTGGGTGGTCGACCCACTGACCTTTTAGTTTTTGAGTTGCCAGGCTGTTGCTCTAGCGCCTCCTGAGAATTTGCTCCTCCTCCTTGGGAAGTGCTTCGAGTTACCACCATCCTGGAGTGTTCGACTTTTTTTTTTTTGAAAAGAGTGTTCGACTTTTGCTTGGAGAAAAGTCGATCTTCAAAAAAGTCGATCCTTAGTGCACTTGGAGGATTCCTTGGAAGTCGTAGCCTGAAAGCATAGCTCCTTGAGGAATCGACTTTTTTCCTTGGAAGAAAAAGTCGATCTTCTGAAAAGTTGATCCCTTGCTGGCTGATTTCCTCGCAAGACTCCCTAGCTGGCGACTTGGAAAAAAGTCGATCACTTTTTTCGAAAAAGTCGAGGAGCTTTTGTCGTGAGTATCTTTGAATCACAGACGGCGCCAACTGATAGGGGTGAAACCCGACCAGTACTCCAAGACGCGCAAGCAAACGCCAAGCGGGGAACTCCGCGGGAAACCGGACCGGAACTCAAGGGCGCAGAGCTCTGCTTCGCTACGAATTCTTCTACTCCAAATGACTTGCCTTCAATGAGTGGGGAGTGCCCTCTATTTATAGGGGTTCTTATGGGGGTAATCTGGTCATTTGGGCAGTAACCGCCTAACTGCCTAACTGATCAGATCGGGGCCCGAGATCGACTTTCCAGAGATCGACTTTCTGGGGGTCGACTTTCCTGGTGATCGACTTTATTCAGAAGTCGATCCCAGGGAAGTCGATCCTCAGGAAAGTCGATCTTCCTAGGATTCGACTTGGGACCTCCCCAACCCTAAAATAGGTACCTTAACTCATCTTAGGCTATCCGGACTTCTAGTTGCTGATAGGTTGTGACCAGGTTCGGGATACTATATCACCAGAAATGAATCATGAGAAATTAATATTGATTATATATATATTGACTTATTAATATAGATTTATATATATATGAATGTGATTAATAGATATTTAGAATGTGAAGAGTTGTGAATAAGTATGAGGGGTTCTATGTAATGTTTACTATAATACTATAATTGTTATATTATTTTAATTGAGGGGTATATCTCTAATATCCTCCCTCAAATCAAAACCGGTTAGGGCCTGATTTGAATATATGGGTGCATTGGGGTCCTTATGTGAATTAATTGGGTTTGAATTTTGAGCATGTATATCTATGAGATTGAGTTTTTGGATTAGATTCTTAAAAGTTGGACCTCCAAGGGGTTTGGTGAAAAAATCACCTATGTTCTGTGCACTAGGGACGTGTCTCAATATGACATCTCCCGCTAAAACCTTGTCTCTCACGGTGTGAAGATCGATCTCTATATGTTTAGTTCGTTGGTGTGAGATAGGGTTTCTCGCCATTGCTTCTGCTGTTGTGCTGTCGGTGAATATTCTAGGAGCAACCGATTTTCTGATCTGGTATGTTCCTATTTCTTGTAGCAGCATTGCTAATCAAGTAATCTCACATGTAGTGTAAGCCAATGCTCTATACTCGGCCTCTGCCGATGATCTTGAAATGGTTTGTTGTTTTTTTTATTTCCAAGATATTAAGGAAGTGCCTAAGAATAAGGCAAATCCCGAGGTTGATCGTCTGGTTGTCGGGCAACTTGCCCAATCTGAATCGGAGAAGGCAGAGATGTGGTCCATTGAGGAATTCTTTGATATACCCCTTGATTAAAATAATATAACATGTATAGTATTATAGTAAACATTACATAGGACCCCCCATACTTATTCACAACTTTTCACATTCTGTTCGGGAGTGTAAGGACATGAGAGTTGGTGTGCTATCCCATTTGTTTTTAGGATGTTTTGGAATTCTTTAGATAGAAATTCTGTTCCATTGTCTGTCCTTATAGTCTGGATGTTGGCTTGGTGTTGGTTTTGTGTATCTGTCACAAATTGTTTGAATTTGCTCAATGTTTCAGCTTTGTTTGTCATTAGAAATGCCCAAGTAGCTTTAGAATAGTCATCCATTATTGTTAGAAAATAGTTATTTCCTTGATGTGTGGGTGTGTTATGCTTTCCCCAGATGTCTAAATGAATTAATTGAAGCATTTTGTTGTTTTACTTGTATTTGAATTAAAAGGTAGTTTTGTCTGTTTGGACAGAGGACAAGTTTTACAGAATTTAGAAAAAGACTCAGGATACATTTTTCTAATAAATTCTGATGATAGAATCTAGAAGAATTAATTACAGCAGCCTCCTCTAATACTTGCTTGATTTTTAATTGGATGATATAGATTAAGACGTCGTCGAAAAAGACGATCACGTACTTCCTCAATAAATCTTGCAGCAAATGGTTCATTGTAGCTTGGAATGTGGATGGTGCGTTCGTAAGGCCAAACGGCATTACTGAGAACTCGTAATGTCCGTGATGAGTACGAAATGCGATTTTCTCAATATCCTCCTCTATAATTCGGATTTGATGATAACCGGCTCATAAATCCAGTTTGGTAAAGATAGTTGCTCCGTTTAATTCATCGAGGAGCTCATCCATGGTCGGGATCGGAAAACGATCTCGGATGGTGGCCGAGTTTAGGGCCCGGTAATCCACGCAGAACCTCCACGAACCGTCTTTTTTTCGTACCAACAAAACCGGGGATGAATATGGACTCACACTATGACGGATTAGGCCTTGACTCAACATCTCCTTGGTTAATCTTTCTATCCCGGATTTCTGAAAATGCGGGTAGCGATAGGGATGGACGTTGATCGGCTTGGTCTCTGGGTTCAGTAATATCCGATGATTAAATGGACTCCAAGGTGGAAGACCTGTGGGCTCGGTCATCACAACTGAAATTTTTTTTAATAATTATTGCAGCTCGGGCCATGGATCACTCCGGTCTTGATGGCTAGACGGTTCTCCTTGAAGTTGGCAGAAATAAGCCACTTCCTGTCGGCCCACTAAGCTTTTGAGGCCTCCATTTGATATTTGAGGAGTATCACCCTGTAAGCATACCTTTCGCCCTTGATGTTCAAATTCCATGGTTAAACTTTTGTAATTACACGTAACTGCTCCCAAAGTTTCTAACCACTATATGCCGAGAATAATATTAGCCCCTTTCATTGTCAATACATATAAATCCTCCGTCATTATGACCTCCTGAATCGTTAAAGGTACCTGTCGACATACCTCCCGACAAACCAAATATTCCCCGCTTCCGATAAAAACTCTAAACTCTTGGAGAGATTACATTCCCACCCCCAGTTTATAGGCTACTGAATCTTGGATGAAATTGTGAGTTGAGCCACTATCAATTAAGATAGTCAGATTCCGTCCTTTGATTGCCCCTTGTAGTCGTAGGGTCCTGGGGTTAAATGTCCCGGATAGGGCTTGAAGGCTAATTTCTTTAACTCCTTCACCTACCACTTCCTCCCCGACGCCCCCCTCGTCCGGCGGTTCTTCGCATATTTCGACCAAGCAACCTTGATCCGTATCCATCCGAAAGAGTCATCCCTTGCAACGGTGGCCGGGAGAATATGCTTCATCGCAATTGAAGCACAATCCTTTTGCCGTACGTGTCTGACGTTCCTCCAACGTCAATGTTTTTCTTACGATCGGCACCCCTTTAGCGGATTCTGGTGGTGTCTTGAGTATTGGCCCCGAACTTGATGAACCTGTATTCTGTCGATATATGGAGCTCGCCATGATAAATTTCGTCTCCCCGGGTTTGCTTCATATACTTTGGCCGCGGCGAAAGCTTGTCTCAACGTCTTGGGATTTAGAATTTTTAACTCACTTTTTAGATCGGCCCTGAGCCCTCCCACAAAATATGTGATGAGAGTGGCTTCCGATTGTTCTTCCACATCATTCAATAATTCCTCAAATTTGTCCAAGTACTCGGTCAGTGATGATGTATGTTGAAGCCTTGACAGTTCTTCTATAGTTTATTAACGTATTCAGCTTCCCCAAATCGTTCCCGTAAATCCGCAACGAACCGTGTCCAGGTTGAAATCATTTTGTTCCTCCTGAGTCCCCGAATCCAATTCAGTGCTTTCCCCATCATGTGAAAGCCGGCCATTTGTACCTTCGACTCGTCTCCAATATTGTGGAATGCAAAATACTCATTAGCTTGGTAAAGCCAACCCTCTGGTTCCTCCCAATCGAAACGTGGCAGATCCACTTTAATCGAAGCTCGTTTGATGTTGCCAGCATTGTCCGTAAATAGCCCACCGTCCGTTTTTGATGTACGCATTAACTTTTCAGCCATTGCCGCAAGGGCCGCGTCCTGTCGGAGAGTAATCTCTGTCTGGCACGCCGTTTGCTCCGCAATAATTGCACCCAATTCTTGTCGGATGGCATCCGCTGTCTCCTCCTTCAAATTGTCCCCCATGGTCGATTCTGAAATACAGTTGCAAATAATCACAAAATTGAATTTAATGAAATTGTTTGAGGATCGAAGCATCCCTGCTATGGATCTACTCAAGGCGTAGAACAGGCCTTGACAGATGTTTTAATATTTTACGTCGTTACCGACTGATGATAGATCCGTAGAACACCTGAGCGCGAGAGCTCATTGAAAGCACCAATGTTACACCTTCGTCGGAGCGTGAGGTGTCGAGGTCGGAAGAATCCCAAGAAGGGCCGGAGGTGAGGATGGAGAGATCTCCCTAAGGAGCCGGAGGTGGATAGATTTGTTGAGTTTTAAGTTTTTGATGCCTCCCATCTTTCATTCATGCTTATTTAAATAAAAATAAAGTGCTGACAATAACTACCCATAACGTAAATAATAAAGCGATAACGTAAATGCATGCTCAAAAGTAAATAAAGCCAGATTCCTGCCTGCTCTTACGTACTCTGGTCGGTCTTGCTGATGAGGATTGGGTAACGTCTGTTTCCCTTGAATTAATTACAGCAGCCTCCTCTAATACTTGCTTGATTTTTAATTGGTAGGTCTTCTCGTAACCGCTTAATGATTTCTTCCATATCAAGTCCCACCTTTACACTATTCTTCCTTGCTTCTCCTTGTAAAATAACCTCTTTTGTAATCCTATCCTTTACTAGCACCTTGCCATTATCAAATTAACAATTTTTAGAAACGGTTGGTATGTGTAAGATTTCTTTAATATCTAGAATCTTATTATTACACAGTACATTACTATGACCAACACCCACGTAAGGTGTGGGAACAGTTAAGTTGCTCATATCAGCAGTGATGTGAGCAGAAGCCCCACTGTCAAGAAACCAGAGTGATGAGTCTTCATCTTCTACTGTTTGAAGTTGTGTATTTAAATATTTATTGTATCTGTTATAACATACAGAGGCTATATGACATCTTTTGTCACATATTTGACAAATTAAATATGAATAAGGATTTTTGGCTTGTCTAAAAGGTTTAGCTTGTTGGCCTGTAGGAAAACAAATATTGATGCGAGTCATGAAGCCAATTTATTTTTCAGAGAGGTGATCAGATTGCATAGTATTCCTAAATCCATTACTTCTGATAGAGACTCCAAATTTTTATTTCATTTTTGGAGAGAACTATGGAAAAAAATGGACACTGCTTTAAAATTTAGCTCAACTTGTCTCCCACAAACTGAACCGAGTCTGAACATAGTCCGCATTCGCAAGTAGAGCACGACTCTGTGCAACTATCATACACCTCTAGAAGCTTCCAGGGGCTCTACAATGACTGATCGATATTTGCACTCTCTTCCCTGTTGGGGTCCCTTGCCCGACGCTTGTTCAAAATATGATGTTCATTCATCACTCCGTTTAAGCTTTAGTAGGGTGTCAAACTAGCCGAGCCGAGCTTTGGCTTATTGAACCGGGCTTGGGCTCAGCTCGTTAATGATTTGCCAAGGCTCGGGCTCGGACTCGGACTCAAAGCTCGCGAGCCCGGGCTCGAGCTCGAACTTAACCTGAAATTGCAGGTTAAAATAAATATTTTGGAGGAGTGAGGTATAAAACCCACAATCTGTTCCATGCTAAACAAGTACTTTACCATCTAAGCTATATCCTCATTCTCTTCAAATATAATATTTTATTATTATACTCCTCTACTGAGCCTACTGAGCTTAACGAGCTTGAACTTCAGGCGAGCCTGAGCTTAACTAGCCGAGCTTTATTTGACACCCTAATAATCATCTACATTGTCAATCAACTGATCGCAAACTACCTAGTACATCTTCTTTCAGTACAAGCTCCTAATATTTACCATCTTGGTTTGAAATTCTCATTTATTATGTGATTTTTTTAGATCCTTTATTAATTTTCTTGATTATTTTTTACAGAATTGTTAAAAGGATACATATCAACTATCAAAATCCCTACATTTATCTATATCTTTAGTAAACTAGTTCTTTATATACGAACATGGCAACATGTATGTCATCTAACCTCTTTGCTAGCTATCAAAATTTTGGCCAATGCCTTTCTTTTATCTATTAATTTTTTCATCCAAGGAGTATTTTATCATTTGCTCTTTTCTGAATCTAGTGGAAAAAAGGGTTTTTTATTAAGAAAAAGGGATTGTTAACTGTTTAAACAGTCATTTAAGTGGTTGTTTATTTCTTTTATTTCGGCAAATCATCCATTTTAATAATAATTTTTCATATTTTATTTTACAGTGATTTCTCCAATCTCATATTCTCGTCCATATATACTCTGAGTGAATTAACCAAGAGTTCAACTTTCCAACGTTGTTCAATACAACACCAAGTGAGTTGTTCAATCCTACGATTTTTTAACAGTTTAAATTTACCTTGCTGTTTCTTGATTCTTTAGTTTATTAATATGTTTCTTATTAAGAAAATTCTACAAATAGAGCCATGTATAAATCATAAAGAAATCAGATATTTATTTACATTAAAAATCAGAATTTCTCTTATGATGTTTATTTGTATTGAATGTATTTTCACATATTATATAGCTAACACACATTTTACAGTTCATTCGATGGACCCTTCTACTATTGTTTCAACTGCTGGTGTTGCACTAGAGGTGGCAAAGGGACCACTAAGTATTATTAAACGTCATGTAAAGTACATCACATGTGTTTAAGGATAACGTGAAAAACTTTCAAAGACAATTTGAGCAATTTGAGGCCAAGGAAAATGATATTAATAGAATGGTAGATATTGGTCATCGAAATTTACAAATACCAGGGAAGGAAGTTGAAATTATCTTAAGACAGTGTACCGAATTCAAAGAAAAATATGCAAGCGATATTAAATCTCTAAATGAATTGAATGTAGAGATGGTAAAAATACATGGAAGATACAAGACTAGTAAGAAAGCATTGAAGTTGGAAGAAAAAATAAAGAGTCACAGTACATTACTATGACCAACACCCACAGACTTTTATGATGGCTTGAGTTCTGTTGAAGGAGTTAGAATTCAAGTAATGGACGCGATAAAAGATGCAAATAAAACTGTGATCGGATTGTATGGGATGGGAGGTATTGGTAAGACTACTTTGATGGAAAAAATCAATAATGATCTTCGTACCAATAATTCTTATGGGTTCACATATGTTATAATGGTCACAGTATCAGCCACTCCAAATATCACTGAATTGCAAAATAAGATAGCAATGAGAGTTGGGTACAACGATCTTGAGAATGAATCAGATATAAACGTTAGAGCATATAAGCTTAACGAACGGCTGAGAAAGGAGAAGAGTACTTTGATCATATTAAATGATGTTTGGAAAAGACTGGATTTGAACAAAGTTGGTATCCCAAGGGACAGTGATGTAAATAACTGCTGTAATTAAGATTGTTCTAACCACTAGAAATGCATATGTTTGCAAACAAATGGATGCCGAGCCAATAATCCCCATGGCTTCTCTTAATTTTGATGAATCATGGAAGCTATTTGAAAAAAAAATCTGGTGCAATTAAGTCAAAATCAATCAGAGAAATAGCAAAATATGTTTGCAAATTAAGAGTGTGCAGGACTACCTCTGGCAATTTCTGTTGTTGCATTGGCACTAAAGAATCAGGAGGAAGAACATGTGTGGAGAGTTTTTTTGTCAGATTTGAATGAATTTTCCCCAGACGATCTAGTTGGTATTGAGCAAGAAATCTACACACCTTTGAAACTAAGTTACGATCATCTTATCAGCAAAGATGTCCGGATGTGCTTTTTATTCTGCAGCTTGTTCCCTGAAGATCATGTAATTGATCTGATGTATTATGGAATTGGAGAAAATTTCGTAACTTCTCGTGAAGGAGTGACATCATTGGATTATATTTTGACTTTAATCGATACATTAAAGACACGGGGATTATTGTTAGATGCTAATAAAGGTGAATTGTATGTAAAAATGCATGATGTGGTTCGTGATGTGGCAACTTTTATTGCTAGGAATGATAAGAAATTCGATTTCTACACAAATTTCAAAGGCAAGTGGCCAATGGAAGGTGAATCTAAAACAAGCATGAGGATCTCGTTAATGGAAAATTCTATCCAACAAGTAGTTGACCATCCAAAATTTGATAGAAAAAAAGATGAAATCTCTACTCTTAAATGATAAACGAAATTTGGAAACTATAGCTGACAATTTCTTTTAGAAGATGAAAGATTTGCTTATCTTAGACATGAGAAGAACAATACTGAAATTACTACCATCATCCATTCAGAATCTTACCAATCTTCGTATACTTATGGTTTCTTATTATGAGGATCCATTTAGTATTCCCTTAACTGTGGCAAATTATTCTGTGAATTTACAACACTTGGTCTACATGAAACAACTTTCAGTCCTCATCTTGCATAATTGTAAAATCTCAGAGCTATCTAATGAGTTTGGTGATCTTGTGCATCTCCGAGTGCTAGATTTCACAAATACTGCAATTAAAATAATATGGCCAGATGTTCTGTCCAAGTAAGAGAATTTGGAACAATTACTTATGCTTGGGAGCTTCAATCGATGGGATGGTTTTAACGAAGATGGAAAATCCTTTGTGCCATTTTTTGAGCTGGATTATTTGAAATGCTTGTATGCACTCGAAGTTGATGTTGCAGAAGTGAAAATCTTATCAAAAAATGCTCCTAATAACTTTCTTCGATCTTTTGCTGATCGTGATAAAAAACAGTACATGTTCTTTAAAATCAAGTTTGTCTTTGATAGATCCGTCTTTTTCTTTGATGAACTAAATTTTCATAATTCTGTGGGGAGAAAAGAATTGACATTAAAAGGGAAATTTTTGTTGTACGACTGATAAAAAACTGAAACATTGATATTGTATGACTCCCAACACATCGAACACCTATTGCAAAATCCTGATGATTTTGATGATTTTAAAAATTTGAAAGAATTGTGTATCAAAAAATGTGAAAATTGGGAGGATGTCGTACTTTTAAATTCGGAAACTATGAAGTTAGTGCCAAACTTGGAAAGTCTTAGTATTAGCAGATGCAGATTGAAAAGGGTCTTTGAGTATTCACGAAACAGAGGTGATGATGTTGCAATTCTACCAAAAGTATATGACGTTATATTAAAACACCTTGATCAATTGGAAAATGTATTTGCAAATACTGTAACTCTGGCTGTAATGCCAAAGGGATCATTTCAAAGACTCAAGAGTATTTATATTGAACACTGCAAAAAATTGATGTATATTTTTCCATGGAATGCGGCGGTATGTCTTGTGCAATTAAATGTGTTATGTATAAATCATTGTTACCAGTTGGAAGTAATCATAGAGAAAGACAACAGTGATATAAAAGGACGATGACCCAATGCCGGTGACGAAAGGCCACAGGCGATTGGATTGCAGGCCGGCGGGAGGGGGATTTGGGGAAGAAGAGTAACGGAAATAAACTGTAAATTGAAAATGTGAAAATATCACAAAGTGTAATCGAATTAATTGAATTGGAGTTTACATCCATTATTTATAAGATTCATTAACAACTAATTTTATTACAACCCTGAACATTATCTTATTACAACCAAGTCCCTCTACATTTTAATTGATTAATTTTCTTCTGGGCCGGTCCATTATGCTCTGGGCTTCAACTCTTAATCTTTTATCCTGTTTTTTTTTAAAACTCAATAAAAGAACATCAAATGATTAAGATTAAGACACAATTAACATTTATAATTATAATTATAATTACTGATTTTATAACTAATACTCCCCCCTCAAACTAGGCATATATGTTAATTATACCTAGTTTGAACAAAGTATCATTCATTTCTATTTCCCCCACTCCTTTGGTGAAGATATTTGTCAATTGATCTTTAGTTCCAATTGGCTTTAGGGTGATTAGTCCTTTGTCTATTTTTTCTCTTGTGAAGTGACAATCTCTCTCTATATGTTTTGTTCTCTCATGGAAAACAGGGTTTTCTGCTATGTGAATTGCAGAAATGTTATCACAAAAAATTTGAGCTGGTTTATCATTATAAACCCTTAGTTCATTCAGTAATTGGTTTATCCAACTTATCTCACTTGTGAGCTTTGTCATTGCTCTATATTCAGCTTCTGCTGATGATTGTGATACTAGCTCTTGTTTCTTTGATTTCCATGAGACCAATGAGTTTCCTAGGAGCACACAAAAACCAATTACTGATCTTCTGGTTAGGGTACATGAACCCCAATCAGCATCACAATACCCTCTTAGTATGAGGGGTTTATCATTTCTTATCATAATCCCTTGCCTTGGGGATTTTTTTAGACATCTTAGTAATTTTATAACAGCTTCCATATGAAGTTCAGTTGGTTTTTCCATAAACTGACTTAAGGTTCTGACAGCAAAAGTGATATCAGGCCTTGTTGTGTTTAGATATATCAATTTGCCAATTAACCTTCTATATCTAAAAAAGGATCCTTTAACTTTTCAATTTTATCCTCTCTCCAATCTTGTTTTTCAATGGGTATTTTGGAAGGTTTGCTCCCTAAAAGTCCATTGTCATTCAAAATATCTAATGTATATTTTCTTTGAGACAGAAATATCCCATTATCTGAATATGATACTTCTATACCTAGGAAATAATGTAATTTTCCTAGATCTTTTAAGTTGAAGTATGAATTTAGATTGGTTTTTAGCATTTTTATTTCTTTTTCATTATTTCCTGTGATGATAATATCATCCACATAAATCACCATATATATTACATAGTCTTTGTTCTCTTTAATGAACAAAGAGTAATCTGAAAATGCTTGTTTGAAGTTCATTTTCAGAAGTGTCTCTTTGAGTTGGCAAACCATTGCCTAGAAGCTTGTTTAAGTCCATATAGGGACTTTTTTAATTTGCACACTCTTTGGTCTTCTTTTTTTAGAAAACCAGGTGGAGGTCTCATGTATACATCTTCATTTAGATCTTCATACAAAAAAGCATTATTTACATCAATTTGATGTAAATTCCACCTTTTTGCAGTGGCAATAGTAATTAATATTCTAACAATGGTGATTTTTGCCACTGGAGCAAAGGTTTGATAATAATCGAATCCCTCTATTTGAGAAAATCCTTGAGCTACTAGTCTAGCTTTATATCTATCTATCTCTCCATTTTGATTATATTTTATTTTGAAAATCCATTTTGATCCAATGGATTTTCTTGTTGGTGGGAGAGATACTAAGTCCCATGTTTTGTTTAGTAAAAGAGCTTGCATCTCTTTTTCCATGGCTTCTACCCATTTTGGGTTTTTTGAAGCTTCTATATAACTATAAGGTTCATTACTCATAGATATTTTCCTTAAGTATTCTTTTTTCTTTTTATTTATCTTTTTGTATGATATATATTTGTTTAATGGATGATTAGTGCTAAAATTAGCACTATCATAGTCACTATCATCCATATAGTAAAAATCTTTATTTTTAAAGGAAGATTGAATTCTATTTGATCTTCTACATTCTGTATTATTTGCTATTTCATCAGAGTTTACTTTATCTGATTGCATCTCATTTTGAGATGCTTTTTCAGTCATTATAACATTTGATACATTTATGTAATTTTTCTGCAAATTCTTATCTGAACCTGAGTTTGAAACAGTTTCACTCCTGTTTGAGGATTTATTTTCATTTTCTCCTGAGCTTATTGACCCAGGAGAGATGTTGTTTTTATCTGGGAATAGCTCTTCATTTTCTCCTGAATTTATTGACCCAGGGGAATTGTTATTCCTGTCTGAAAATGAGTTCTCATTTTCTGAAAATGAGTTCTCATTCCTGTCTGAATTTATTGATCCAGGGGAGACTTTATTTCTATCTAAAAGTATGCTTTCATTTTCTGGATTTATTGGTCCAGGGGAAGTTTCATTCCTGTCTGAACTTATTTGTCCAGGGGAGACTTCATTTCTGTCTGAAAATGTGCTTTCATTTTCTGGATTTATTGGTCCAGGGGAGGTTTCATTATTGTTCAGACCATGCTCTGACTCTGGTGAGATAGACATATCAGATTCCAGAGTTTTATTTAACTCTGATGATATATAGGTGTCTAGGAGTATGTTTTGATTATTTTGATTGTTTATGGGTGATTCTAGTATAATAGAATATGAATTTGTCTTATTTGACATTTGAGTGTTTTGTATTGCATTTTTATTTGACAATTTCTCATTAGATAGTTATCTATCCCTATCCATTATGATCTCATCATCTAAAATGAAAATAGACTCATTGTTTGATACTGAATTATTTTTCAGTTCTATATTTTCTGTTTTCTTTTTCTTTTGAGATAAACTATCTTGATTGAGATTATGATTATTTTCATATATATTTGAGATGAAATCATCAAAAGTGCTTTTGTTTTGTTTATTTTTCAGATTTTTTTCTTTAATTAATATCTAAAAGGAAAAACCATTTCTTTGAAGACTACATTTCTACTTATAATGAGCTTTTGAAGCTAAATATCTAAAATCATATACCCTTTTGTACCTTGTGGGTATCCTAAAAAAACTCCTCTTTTTGCTCTTTCAGAGAATTTGTGTTCTCTGTTATTATTGTTAAAATAACAAAGACATCCAATAGTCTTTGTGATATAAAAGGACGATGACCCAATGCCGGCGACGAAAGGCCACAGACGATTGGATTGCAGGCCGGCGGGAGGGGGATTTGGGGAAGAAGAGTAACGGAAATAAACTGTAAATTGAAACTGTGAAAATATCACAAAGTGTAATCGAATTAATTGAATTGGAGTTTACACCCATTATTTATAAGATTCATTAACAACTAATTCTATTACAACCCTGAACATTATCTTATTACAACCAAGTCCCTCTACATTTTAATTGATTAATTTTCTTCTGGGCCGGTCCATTATGCTCTGGGCTTCAACTCTTAATCTTTTATCCTGTTTTTTTTTTAAACTCAATAAAAGAACATCAAATGATTAAGATTAAGACACAATTAACATTTATAATTATAATTATAATTACTGATTTTATAACTAATAAGTGATTACGACCAAGTTCTTTATGATCTCGAAGCACAAGTATTATTTCCCAATCTAGAACAAATGGAAATTTTGCATACACCTAATCTGACTTGTTTGTATCAACAAGAATGTGAAAAATGACTGAAAATGGAATGGCCTTCAATGAAGACTATAACTCTTATAAATTGTGATAATTTGAATCGGTTGTTTTTGGGTCAACAGAGTGCACCAAATTTGGCCTTTTTAGATTTTGAACAAGGATATTTTGAGAAAATGATTTGGGTGGATGATCAAACAGCCGGTCGGTTTGAACATTGGGATATTGGAGAGAGCAGCAGCTCTTCAGGTGATCATTTGCTTCTATACCATTAATTGCTTGAAAATTTAATTTGTATTATCTAAAAATACCATCTACTTTGGCTAACTAGACGAGGAAGCTTTGACGGAGAAAGGTAAATCTGACTACCTTTAAACAAACTCAGAAGATGTCTACCATCCATCGAAAGAGGAAGAGAAAGAAGAAAGCGATGAGGATGTCAGCGACCAAGAAACCACAAAACATTAATACCCAATTTGATGATTATTTACAGTGAGTTTTAGTGTGGTGGCTTGTTGATTTGATTCATCTTGTATCGATAATATTTCTTTTTGTGTATTAATATGTTTGTGTTGGAACCCATCTAAACCAGGAGCATGATAGAACTGGAAGACTAATTAATAATTGATGAATACTAAAGCATAAGAACGTGAATCTTCTCAGAATTCAATTGATCTCCCCTTTTTCACTATGATACATGTGTGGATATATTTATAGTAAAACTTGATCTTTGGTCGGATTGTTTGGTTGATTATCCAACAATTCTTGTTCTTCAGCTAATGCTTGCTACTCACCTGTCCAATGTCTCCTGCTCATATATAGCTGATATGCATATCCAAACATGATTGATGCTTTGATATTATTTAATCACCAATTTTGACATCAGTAAGTCAGCAATACTCCCCCCTGAAAAAAGAAAAAGAAAACTCTTTCCAATTTTCATGGCGATGACTGTACTTGAGGAATTCGCATTGGAGTTTGTTGGTACCAGGGCCTGTCCAAACGGACCCCGGACCGAACAGGCCTGCTAGGCCCAGTAGGTCCAATGATAAATGTTATAAATACCTCCCCAAGTGCAACAGAGGAGGGGATAGATCATTAGTAGAAATAACACTAGAGAGTTGTATGTGTGAGCCCCTTAACGTGAGCCCACACACCATCAGAGTTGGTTTACCACCAGAGCTCTCTTGCGGGGATCAAGGTTCTGACCTTCGACGAGATTGTGTCTGCTCGTTTAATTGACCCAGCTTATCATGAAGAAAGCGAGAATCGTGAGTGATCTAAGTTAATGTCGAAAGAATAAAGATAGAGAGAGTAATTCAAAATGTACAATGTTGCTTGTATTGCATAACCCCACAAGAATGTTTGTAAATTTACTTTATTAATCATGCTTCTCATCATATCCATTTATAAGGTATGATTTCTTCTTTCTGCCACTCCATATTCTGCTCAGGAACTGGCATAGTATATTGTCATATTATTTCAGATTCTTCTAAATATATATTGTGCAAAAAGACCTTTGAGTTGTTCATCATTTCCGTGTTTGTCGTAATATTCTCCACCTCTATGGCTCTATATATCTAACCTAACAATTTTTATAAATTTTCTCAAATATTTCTCAACTTCTGTTTTAAATACTTTAAATTAAATTTCTCCAAAGATTCAGATTTTTCTCTAATAAGAAACAAATAGCATGCATATTTAAAAAAATCATCTATGAATGTTATAAAATATAAGCATCCACTAATATCCGTATGATATGGTCCACTAATATCCATATGAATAATCTCCAAAAAACTAGTGCCACTAGTGGCGCTCTAGCTTTTCCCTTAAGACAATCAATACATTCTACATGGTTTTTCTATGTTTTAAAAAAATAGTACATTAATAATATTCTTTTTAATCTCTTTGGACATTAATTAGTGATGTGATATAAAGGAAAATATTATTATGAGGATATAAAGGAAAATCTAGCTATAAATGTACTACAATTAACCTAGTACATAGATGATATTACATATTGTACGTACTTATAATATTATAATACAACTGCTAAAAACTTATATTTAATTTATTTAAGTTTGTAAGATTTTTAGAAGTCGGCAAGAACATTCTTAATTAATCGAATGGGTTGTCGAAATTTAAATATAAAAAAATCTAGCATTAATTACACTATGATCTAGCACACAGCCAATATTACATATTGTGCAACTACCAAATTTGAATATTTTTATTCATTATATAAGATTTTATTTAAAATGCGTCAGTCAACATGTACGAATGGACGCAAACATTCTAAATTGGTCGTAGGGTTAGGATTAGAGTTAGAACGGATATTCATTTGATGCATATATATATATATATATATAACACTTCTTAATTTAGGATTTTTATATATTAGTTTAATTTTTATATGAAAAACACAAGAAAATATTCTAATGATCAATTATTAGATAATGCAATGTTTTGGAATGTAATTAATCTTAATCACTACTATGATTCAGAATATTCTAGACGGTAAAATCAAATCTCAAGGAAATAATATATATGATGAGGATGTGATAAATTTTTAATTAGAATCTTCTTTATTATCGTATATATACAATTCTAGGACCTCAAATTTTCCTAATTTAACTTTTTGATTTTAATTGCATTTTTTGAAAAAAAATCTCATTATTAATTACTAGAATATGTAAAATCAAATTTCAAGGAAATAATATATATAGGATTTCAATTTTTCCAAATTTACTCTTTGATTTTAATTGCATTTTTTAAATAAAATTTGAAAAATAATATTCACATTACTAATTACTAAGATTTGATTGGGTGTATGTGCATCCATCTATCTATAAATATAACCAAGAATTGAATATATTTTCATTCACAAAAATCATTTTTTTTTATCACATTTAAAATCAAGATGATGAGATCCAACATCGTAGCATTTCTTTTCTCTCTGATGATCGTGATTTCTGTGACAGGTCATAATCAAAACTTTAAATCGCACAATGTATCTTATTTTCTTTGTTATTAGCTTTAATCATTTCATTTATCCATACACATTTCTTGATCAATTTCATCAGGTTGCACGGCGCGAAATCCTGAATTTCGCAGCATCTTAGGCGCCAGCAGTTGTTGTTCAAACCATAACATCGGTCATTGTACTAATAATGCTTGCAATAGTTTTTGTCAGTCTGGTCCAGCAGCCTGCAGAGGTGGAGAGTGTAAGAACGACAGTAGAGGTTGTCACTGCTATTGTTGATGATTATTGTTAGCCACCCCACAAACATATTTAGTGTATGTTCAAAATAATGTACGGTGATTCGTGAATAATAAAAATTCATTTTGTTAGTTATATTTCTTTCATTTTGATAAATAAAAGGTTAATTAAGATTAAAACCTCATTTAAGTTAAATATTACTGAAAATTATTCTAGATTATTAGAATTTAATTTGTGTAATTTTTTTCTTCTTCTTTCGTGGGCCTTGTTGGGCCAATAATAGCCCAATACGATAAAATGTAAATTTGCTTAAACCCTAGAAGGTTCGAATTGGAATCGAATGCTTCGGGGCGGCGGTCGGCGTTTTTGGCTGCAACGTAATCTATTTCCTACGTTTCCCGGCGCCACCGCCTTCGGAACTTGTTTGTCCCTCAAAATCCGCAGCATGTCTTCTTTAACCGAAGGCGTCGATCCGACTTCGCCTTATAGCACCAATCCAAAGAGAGTAGGAACACACAATGGGAGTTTCCACTGTGATGAAGCCCTAGGTTGCTTTATGATACGACTCACGACAAAATTCAAGGACTCACAGATCGTTCGCTCCAGAGATCCCAAAATTCTTGATACACTCGACGCAGTTCTCGATGTTGGGGGAGTCTACGATCCTGACACTGACAGATTTGATCACCATCAAAAAGGATTCTCCCAAGTTTTTGGCCATGGGTTTAATACCAAACTTAGCAGTGCAGGTCTGATTTACAAGGTAGTAAATTTGTTTTTCGTATTTTCTTTATTTATTATCATTCTGGAATTTTGGAGATTTATTCTTACTTGTTATTGTTCAATATTTTAAAGCATTATGGTATGGAGATTGTTGCAAAGGAGCTTCAACTTGAACAATGTCATGAAAATGTTAACAGGATTTACATTGCACTATACAAAAACTTCGTTGAGGTTATTCTTATTTTATCTTTATTAATTCATTTCTCATTGCACTGCTAAATTTCAATAATAGGCATATGTATAATGTAGCATCAGTGCATTGCTATTGATTTTTTTTATTAAAAAACACAATACTGTTTTTCATCGATTCAACTTTAGGGTTTAAATTCAATATTATCCACTGAATGAAATCAATTTTATCCCATTCATAATTGTCTGCGATGCAATAACAGGCTGTAGATGCAATCGACAATGGTATAAACGAATATGACACAGAACTGTCACCTAAATATATCGATAACACTAATTTATCTTCACGAGTTTCCCGATTAAATTTGGATTGGACTGATCCTGATCAGTCTTCTCACAAAGAAGACCAAGCATTTCACAAGGCAATGGAACTTACTGGCCGGGAATTTTTGGAGGTCTGTCTCTCTGTTCTATATATTTTTCTGTTATTACTATTATGCAGACTTTTTTCTTGCAGCTTGAATGGATGGATTAAACACCTAAATACTTTTAAATAATGCTTTGTACTTAAATATGATTTCTTTCAATTTCTTATTGAATATTTACAGAGCCTTCGATTTTATGTCCGATCCTGGTTACCAGCTCGTACAATTGTTATGGAAAGCCTTAAATCCAGATATGATGATGACGCCAGTGGACAGATTATGATCTTCAAGAAGTTTTGCCCTGTGAGTGGAATATTTATATTTTTTAAATAAAATTCATAGACGACTGAGACGAGGAATAAACTATCTTTTGAAATGAATTTTTCTTCTTCTTGTTTTTCAAATTATAATCATGGATATCTTATCTATCTTATAAACATCGTTAGTTTTGCAAACCAAAGAAATTTTCATTTTTATAGGCCTGATATTAATTATTAGCAAATCGACAATTGCTTAATATTTTTGTTAAAAGTTGTTTATGATAAACATTCTTTTATGATTCAGTGGAAGCTTCATTTGTTTGAGCTTGAGGCAGAATTAAAAATTGATCCTCTCATCAAGTATGTTATTTACCAGGTATGCTATTTTTTGTATATAGAGAAGAGTTAGTAGTTGATAAACAATTCCTCATTTACGTAGGTCAGATTAGAAGAATACAGAATTTTGTCTCTTTTAATTTTATTTTTTTACCAATTCAAAAAAAAAAAAAAAAATATATTCACATTTTTGTTGTATGCTATTTTTATCAAAATTCAATTTCAATATTAAATTGTTAAATTTACAAAATTTGTTTTTTGTGGTTAAATTTTTCTTTCCCAACTACGCCTATGATTTAGAATGTTCCCATAATTCAAATCCAAATCTTAGCCTAATCCAAATTCAACCGTTCGGATTTAACCTATTACACAAGTTCAATCACTTAAGTCTAAATTAGAAATGAGAAAATTTTCAGAATTTCATTTGGTCATTTTTTTGGACAAATTTTTTTTTAATTTTTTTTTTAAAGCATGACTTAGTGTTGCTGATGTTTTTTGTTAATGCAAAAAGTTGTGAATGAGCATGCCAATATTTTGAAGAAATATTATTTTTTGAAAAATTTGATTCCATAATTTGCTGGATTTTTTTAAACTCTTTTATTGGTTTAGGATGACAGGAGCAAAAGTTATCGCATACAAGCTGTATCTGTAGCCCCTGGTAAGTTTGAAAGCCGAAAGGCACTTCCATTGGCTTGGAGGGGTATGAGAGACGACGAGCTTTCCAAAGAATCAGATATTCCTGGTTGTGTTTTTGTACACATGAGTGGTTTCATTGGCGGCAACCTTACCATGGAGGGGGCCATTGCTATGGCTAGAGCATCTTTGTAAATGTGATCGGTATGGTGAATATCTAAACCATTTGATATTGGTGTGTTTTTTTAGCTAGAAAGAGGTAATTTGGTGTTCTAAACATTAAAAGAAAGGTTTTTGAATTAATATCATATGAAAATGTGAAATCCATGAATCAGGTAATGTTGTCTTTTTGAATGATTTAAAACTTGAATTAGGCTTATTAGCTCTTTTCTCTCCTGGAAATTAAATATGCTTGGCTTTGGTCTGTGGTGGCAACTGTGGTTGAGGCTGCAAGTATGGTGGAATGCAATGAATTTCAATCAGCTCTGTTAATGAATTGCAATGAATTTCAATCAACTCTGTTAATGAATTGCAATGAATTTCAGTCAGTCTTGTAGCTTATCATTCAAGCAACAATTTCAAAAAAACAAAATTTAAGGTGGCTAAGTGGTTGAGAGTGCTCAATCAGTTCGTACCGATTGTGCGTCAATAGATGGCCAGACATGACTTAAATTGGTTGGTGAGACCGAGCATTCATTCAGTCAATCATCGGAGCACGACTACACACATATTCAGAGAATGAATTGAAAAAGAAAAATCGATCAATCAATAAACCAAATTATATATATTCCATCGTTTTCGAATCTTCTTCTTTCACAATTTGTAGACTTAAAAAAAATAAAAGCTGGTCAAATGCGATCTCTCTCAAGTTCTGAAATAATTAGTTTCTTAATTATATTTCCATTTCATCAATTTTTCTTTTACATGTTTATTCTACCTAACTTTATAAAAGGTATTTCCAAACTGAAAACGTGATTAAAGACCTCGAATTATCTGCCTAAATTGTGTAGTTTCTCATCTTAATACACAATCAGCGACATTTAGGTAGATAATTGTGTAGTTTCTCAATCAGCTCTCGAATAATTAATGTCTTTCTCGTCGACATCAACATGTGAGTAAGCATCCAAAACGGAATATTGTGGATTATAAAATTAGGGTTTTGGAGTTTGGTGCTTTCGGTAATATGTATGTCAGTGTGGGTGTGTTCTTAAATGAAAATCGAATCTACCCATTAATTTTTTTTATGTTCAGAAAGTGCATGCTTAATTAGGTACGATTATCAAGGAATTTAAAATCATAAAAAACCAAATCAGAAAAATTAAATACGGTTGTTAGAGAATTTGTCCTTTTTGTCGAATTGTATTCTATTATAGAGCTATTATTGCAATTTGCCTATCCAAAAAAAAGCACCCTCAAGATCTAGATCTACAATACTTTCAAAATGTAATTTTTTTCTTTTTACCTTTATCAATCATCATATAAGATAAAACCCAAATATCTAAATAATTTTAGATAAAAAATGAATGCATGAGATAAATTATAAAATAAAATTTCATGAGTTCAATAGTGTTCAAGTCTGTATAGAGATATTTGCAACCAAAATATTAAAAAACAATATAATTAAATGACGATTCAGATGACTTTGCACAATATACAACGACTCAGATAATGTGAGCGTTTTTGAATTTACCCTATACTGAACTCACTGGAAAAAATAACATGTTTATTCCGTCATTTTTTTTTACGTGCAAAAAAAAATAGATTTTACACTACAATATTATAAAAATTTGTCCTATTGTCTACTTTCATCACCACCGACACCTTTTGGAACATAATGACATGTAAAGTAAGAAAGATTCTGTCACAGAATCGAAAATAGACCATTCTCTATAATACTTTATAACTTGAACCGACCAGGTTTTTCTCCCCAACTCATATCCTGAACGTAACTTCTATAAAGATACGTAAGATCAACATGAGATAGGTAAAGTAGAAAATATAAAAAATGAAAATAATGTAGGTAAACTTTAAGATTAGAAAAGGCAAAAAGTTAATAAATTGTCAACTGATTTCAAACTAAAAAAACCCTAGTTATATAAAGAATATTTTCAAGCACGTCTCAAGTTAAAAAAAAAAGAGCAATGCCCAAGTTACATAAAAAATAGAAGTAAAAAAAAATAAACAAAAAACTTATTGACTCTTTTTCATTAGCTATATAGTCTAGTTATACAGTAATTAGATACACTGTTTTAAAATATTGATATTTTATACTTTCATCATATATATATATATGTCTCCAAAGGATGACAACAGATCTTCTTGTAATATTCTGAATCAAAAGAGAGACTGTTGTTTTTAATGACTTCCTTAAGGAGGCTTATTAACGTGTTATCTGTATCTTTTATTTCTTTCCGTTCATATATGTCATGACAAACACTCAATAACATTTCATAGTAGCTCCTAAGAGGAAAAATGATGCGTAATTTTTTGAGTAGCTTCCGTCTAATATCTGGACTGAATTTGTGAGAATTGAAATATTCATTATTTTTCAGAAAGCGTGATTCAGATGCCCAGCCAAACAGTCATTCATAATTAATAGTTTTGAATTAAACACCTAAACAATGGAGTATTTAACTAGTTCAGTTCATGAGTTCAGTTCAGTTAATTAGTACTTTAGTTTAGTTCGGCTACTTCAATGATTTTATAAACTTCTTTTTCTTCCTTGTTTTCAATCTAAAAAATGCCGGTTTTTTCATCTTCTTCACCCTACTTCGTCTTGGTGTTTTTCTTTCTGATCAACGTTCCTTTTCACCACTGCCACAACCGGAGAGTTCTGCATCAACCGCTGATTGACGAGCCCACCACTACTACGACAACCACCGCAACACCAACGCCACCTTTCTTCCCAACCTACTCTTCTTCTTCTTCTTCTTCTTCTCCGACAACTGTGACAAATCCTTCCCTGCCAATATCCCCCACCAATATCTCTTCCAATGATCCCCAACTCAACCGAAGCTCTGGAAAGAAAAAGCTCGTGGTTTCCATTCTCGTCCCAATTCTCTCTGTCGTGCTCCTTGCATCTGTTCTGCTGTTTTTTCTCCATCGGAGGAGAACGCCGGGTGGGTGGATTCGCCGCCGACCCAAAGAGGTTTTGTCGAGAGGGACTGATAACCACCGTCTGTTTCCGACCGATATCACAACTTCGGATGGACGGAGATTCTCCGGATCTGCAACAACTACTAACATTACTACTACTACTACTACAGGGACTACTGCAACGACTGCTACTGTCGCCTCTTCTGACAGGCTTTTCTTTGGTGCTATTGCTAATTCACGGAGAAGTATTGTCGATGATGTCAACGCTGGAGGTGGGGGAGTTGCTATTGGGGTTGGTTCGCCGTATAGAAAGTTGGGTTCGCCGGAGCTTTTGCCACTTCCACAGCTTCCGAGACAATCAAGGCATGTTTTTTTCAATGCACAAGGTGGGTGTTGTTCTTCCTCTGAGGAGGAGGAAGCGTTTTATTCGCCAAGAGAAAATGGTATTACCCCCAATACATCTTCTCGGCGAGGTTTGATTTCACCGGAGATATTTCCATCTTCACATCACTATAATTCCAATTCTTCTCTGACGTCACCTTCTCCTTCTTCACCTTCGCCATCACCTCCTATAAGCACAAGCTCCGGCGGTCATTACAGTAGTGGTGCTAAATCATCAAAATCCAGATCTGATGCTTTCACATCACCTGTAGATTCCAACAAGTTCATCTATTCACCACCACTGCCACCACCACCACCACCACCACCACCTCCTCCTCCTCCTCCTCCACCACCACCACCAGAAAGGCTAAGATCTCCACCGAAGGATTCAAATAAGACTAATACAATATCTCAACCACCAGCACCACCGCCAAAGAGAAAGAATTGGGTGAAAGATCCAAAGAAGTCCATCCCAATCACTGAGACTTCCAGTAAAGTTCCACCACCACCGCCTCCACCTCCTCTTCCACCAATCGGATATTGGGAAACCAAAATTCAAAAGGAATCCAAATCACCACCACCATTAGCCGTCAATCATCCGCCTACTCCGGCACCGACTATGTCGAATGGAACCGAGGAAGAAACACCTCGGACAAAGTTGAAGCCTCTACATTGGGACAAAGTCCGGGCAAGCTCCGACAGAGTCATGGTGTGGGATCAACTAAGATCAAGCTCATTTCAGTAAGATAACAAAACCATCATTAAATTCACACAAAAGAAAGACACTAAAAACAATTTTTTTGATGCATGTTCTAGATTAAACGAAGAAATGATCGAAACATTGTTTATCTGCAACCCAAAAACTCCGGCAACAAAAAATGAATCGTCGGATAGATGGCAAGTTCTTCCATCATCGTCATCTGAAAACCGAGTTCTCGACCCAAAGAAGTCTCAAAACATAGCAATTCTACTCAGAGCACTTAATGTAACCAAAGAGGAAGTCTGTGAGGGCTTGTTTGAAGGTGATTTCATTAATTTACTGAATAATTTCCTTTACATTGTGATGTGCTACAGAATTCATGTTTTTTCTTCCCTTACCAGGTAATACAGATAGCTTGGGGATTGAGCTTCTGGAGACCTTGCAAAAAATGGCACCAACCAAAGAGGAAGAAATCAAACTCAAGGAATACAGAGAAGATTCTTCTCCATTCAAACTCGGTTCGGCCGAGAAGTTTCTCAAGGCAGTGCTAGATGTGCCGTTCGCATTTAAACGAGTGGAAGCCATGATCTGCACCACCAATTTCGACTCTGAAGTCAATTATCTTAGGAAATCCTTCGAAACACTTGAGGTATGTTTATGTTAGTTATCTTAGGAAAACCTTCAATTTCAATTAAAAAAAAGCTTGTAACTTGAGGTTTGATTTTGAATTTGAATATTAAAAAAAGGCGGCATGTGAAGAGTTGAGAAACAGTCGAATGTTGATGAAGCTTTTGGAGGCAGTGTTGAAAACGGGGAATCGGATGAATGTTGGAACGAATCGTGGCGATGCACATGCGTTCAAGCTTGATACGCTTCTGAAATTAGTTGATATCAAGGGGACTGATGGGAAAACAACACTCTTACATTTTGTGGTTGAAGAAATAATAAGAGCAGAGGGATCAAGGAATGAGAAAAAGACATCCAACAACTTGAAAGATGAAGTTGAGTTGAAGAAACTGGGTCTTGAAGTTGTTTCCAATCTCACAAATGAGCTGACAAATGTAAAGAAATCTGCCACCATGGATTCCGACGTGCTAAGCAGCTACGTCACTAAACTTGCTTCTGGTGTGAGGAAAGTGAATGAGGTTATTAGAATGAATGAAAATGAATCGAAGAAGAATGGGAACATTGATAAATTCCACGAATCCATGACCGGGTTTCTGAGAAAATCCGAAGACGAAATAATCAGAATCCAAGCACAGGAGAGCGTGGCAATCTCGTTAGTGAAGGAAATCACAGAATATTTTCATGGTAATTCTGTAAGAGAAGAACCTCACCCGTTCCGAATCTTCATGGTTGTTAGAGACTTTTTGTCTGTGCTTGATCAAGTATGCAAAGAAGTTGGGAAAGTTAATAATGAACAGAGTATGGCAGGTTTAGCCTCACGGCAGTACCCGATACCTGTTAATCCGACCAATCCGGCTCCAGTTTTCCTGAGGTTTAAACCTCAGAGACCGCCGGTTGACGATGATGATGATGATGAAAGTTCATCGACATAGATAGAGAGTTCTATCTTTCTCTCTTTATTGATACTGAATTCAGTTCTAGATTTTGTAATTGTAGAGAAGAACAAAAAATGTAAAAGAGAATTATTATATATCTGTACAATATATAGAATGAATGATGATGCATAGGTATATATAAATATGAATGAATGTTTTTTCAGTCAGGTTCTAAAACACACCTTCAAATTGAAAATTCAACAGATTGATACCCTAAACCCTAAATCTTGAAAGAAACCATTCTTATTTCTTTCTTTCTAAGAACATGAGTTGATTGAACATGTGGAAATATTCTGGATTTTGGATTTTTGTGGATAAATTCGATCTGCAAGTAGATTTGATTCTCAAAACTGGAAAACAGATTTCAATTATTTATATACAGCTGGTTTCTGGATATGTTCATAGCTCAATGTGATATTTTCATTCACTGACAAAATACTGAGCGCTCCCCCTTGCAGACAAAATCCCTAGCGAAGTGAAGTTCGCTCGTTCGCCCGGTGCGAACGAGCGAGCAAACACAACCAACGAGTGAATCGCGCGAAAAGAAGGAATCTTCTGATTGCAAATCGAAGTGAAGGTTTCCTGACCGCGAGCGAAGGCCTGTCAGTAAGCGCGTGCGAGCCCTGTCGGCGATTCGACCGAAAGTTGAAAACCAGTGCCAGCGAGCGAGCGAGAGCGAGCCATGTCAGCGAAATCGCGAGTTGAAGACCGGTCACTGACCACGAGCGAGCTCTAGCGGTGATCGACTGAGAAAGAGGGACTGGAAGAGAGCGAGCGTGCGAGAGCGAGAAGTGGGGAGCGAGCGAGGTCACCCCAGATCAGCTGCACTCCACGCCTTGCCTCCAGATCAAATCTCCTCCCTAACCTCTTTTTTAACTGGATTGAATGACCTCGACTCCACGCCTGATTAAAACCGAGCGAACACCCAGTGACCGCGAGTGAGATCATTTCGCGAGCAACAGTTCTCCACTTCCGACGAGCGACAGATACAACTACCAGAAAATAGGAGGAAATCTCGCTATTGGTTTTTGACCTACAAGCTGAGGACTAGCACACTACATCTATTCCATACATCTATCTACTTTTAGTTGTTTAGTTAATTGGTTTGTAATCTCTTTATTTTCTATTTAATCTAAATCCTCTTTAAAAAAAAAGAAGATATTTTCATCCTATCCATTTCATGTTGAGGTTTATGCAAATTAATAGGAGATATAAGTGTTAATCGAGACTATTTAATTGATACCCTTATTAGGTCAATTATGAGTCATTAACTTGGATTAAGCTTAATTTCGATACTATAGACTATTGATATAAAATTGAAAACCTAATGTATGATTAATTACATCTTGTAATAGGCATAGCTACCGTCAATAAAATCATCAAAGTAGACGTACAACATTCTTGGGTGAAACCACTATAAATCTTGCTCGTTCTTCTTTCTAAATCCTTTTTTCTGATCGAGTAGATTTTCAGATCAGATTTGAAAATCAGTAAGCCACAATTTCGTGAAAAAATAAATCTGAGAGCCATCTTAGATAAGTGAAGAGAAGGTACCAGATCTGAATCTGAAAGGTTGCAATCCGTAAATTACAACAACAAGTGGTATCAGAGCCGTGTTCGAAGTGTAAGAAGTTGTTGAAATCAAAACGCGAATATTGTTCATCGCCCTTCGGAACACTGTTCATCGTCAGAATTACTGTTCGCAGATTTTTTTACGAAAGTTTTCAGGAACATGAAAGGACCAGTCTGAGGAGAAGACAAACTGAGGAATGAGAAGTTTGATGGGAAGGATTTTATGTTCTGGATAATGCAATTGAATATCAGTTGATCAGTGGGAAGAAATGGACAGAAGTGCCTTTGGAATAATCAAGCTGAGCCTGTCGAGATCAATTGTTTTATTATGTGCTAGTGAATCAACAGCTAAGGGTCTGATCAGTAAGCTCAAAAGCACCTATGAGAGTCCATCCGCACTTAACCATGTATATTTTATCCGGAAGCTATTTAATCTAATGATACATGAAGGAGATTCTGTTACTGAGCATATAAATACATTAACTCCTCTAGTGGGGTAACTTGCCTCTATTAATGTTAAATTTGAGGACAAGTTGCAGACCTTGACACTTTTATCTTCACTTCCCGAGAGCTTGGCAGGAATCATCACCTCAATTAGTAGTGTCATGGCTAAGGAGGAAATGAAACTTGAAGATGTTAAAGAGCTTATGTTGGATGAAGAGATAAGAAGGAAAAATCAGAAAGGAAGTGCTTCAACAAGTGCACTCCTAGCTGAATCCTCTAATAGAGGAAGGTCTCACTCTAAATCCAAAAAAACATCAAGCAGATCTAAGTCAATGGCACCTAGCTAGCAAGTTGAAAAATGTTGTATGCTGGAACTGTGATAGTAAGGAACATTATATTGCAAGAGGGATTGTAAGGCTCCCAAGAGGATTAAAGGAAAAAATAAAGAGGACATTAGCAGTTGCTCAGAAAATTCAGATGATGAAGTTTTGATTTGCTGTGTAGAGTCTGAAACTGACTCCTGGGTGTTAGACTTTAGAGTCTTATTTCATTCCATTTTCAAGAAAAATCAGTTGATGAATTTCCACACCAAAAGAAAGTGTATTATCTTGCAGATGGATCATCCTTAGATGTGTTGCGTGAAAGTGAAGTGCATCTGAATACTGACATTGGGTTGTGGATTTTGAAAGATGTAAGATACATTTCAGGTCTGTCCAGACAGCTATAATTTTTTGTAAGTTAGTTGGACAAAGAAGGCTATGTACCACTCAACATTTGCTGAAAATTCTTGAAAGGTTGCAAAAGGAGTGAGAGTGGTTGCCAAAGGGTCCAAAACTGGAATTCTCTATCTAGTTCCCTTAAATTTAAGGGACAGAGTAATTGCAACTGTAACTAAGGAGTCTGACATCACACTTTCGCATAGAAGAATAGGTCACATTAGTAAGAAAGGGTTGAAAAAGTTACAGATATATATGGTAGGTAAATTTCCTAAGTTAAAATCTGTTAACTTAGGTGTGTGTGGAGACTCTGCATTTATGGTAAACAAAAGGTTGTGAAATTTTTGAAGAAGAAGAAAGCTCCAAAGGAACAAAATCTGGATTTAGTTCATTCAGATGTATGGGGGCCTGCATCTTTTGAATCTCTTGGAGGTGCAAGATACTAATTTGCCACTTTCATAGATGACCACAGTAGAAAAGTTTGAATTTACTGTTTGAAACACAAATCAGATGTGTTTAACACTTTCAAGAAGTGGAGATTGGAGATAGAAAACCAATCAGGAAGCAGAATCAAATGTTTCAGGTCTGACAATATGGGGGTGAGTATGATAGCTCATATTATCAAAAGTACTGTGAAGAGAATGGCATAGTCAGACAGAGAACAGTAGATGGGACTCCACTACAGAATGGCATGGCAGAGAGGATGAATCAAACCATCTGTGACAGGGCCAGGAGCATGTTGGTGTACTCTGGACTTCCCAAGTCATTTTGGGCATAGATTGTGATAACTGCAGTTTATCTGATCAATAGAAGACCCTCAATACCACTTGATTTCAAGATTCTAAAAGAAGTTTGATGTGGAAAATAAGTTAGTTTGGAGCACTTAGAAATCTTTGGGTGTGCAGCCTTTGCCTTGAAATCCAAAGAGAAAAGAGACAAGTTAGATGCAAAGTTTGTCAAGATGTATTTTATTGGATATGACACAAATATATTTGGTTACATGTGCTAGAATTCTGAAATCAAAGAGGTGATAAGATCCAAAAATGTGGTATTTGTGGAAACTGAGCTCTACAAGCACAAGGCAACCACTTCTAGTGAAAGTAGAAAATAAACCAGCTTCTATGATTTATCAGAAGAAGAAGTGGTAGATAGAGATGATGTTGTAAGTGAACAGGTTGATGTTGGGGAGGGGGAATTCGAGAATAATGTGGAAAATAGTGTTGAAGATGCATCAGATAAAGAAGGACAAGAATAGCTTTTTGGTCAACCCTCATATTTTTTAAGAAGTTCAATAAGAGTTTCCAAACCATGCCACCAAACAGATTTGATCTATCTCCAACAGTAAATCTTCTGTTATTGACAGATGAAGGAGAGCCTGAATCTTTCAAGGAAGACTCAAGGTTGGTGATTCAGTCCAGTGGGAGAAAGCCATCAGGGAGGAGCTAAAATCTCTGGAGAAGAACTTAAGTCCATCATACAATGTCTTATTTCTTGTAGTGCTTGGAGTCTAAGAAGCTTACCAAGGGATAAGAAATCTCTACAAAACAAGTGGGTGTTTAGGTTGAAAGAGCAGGCTGATGGAAGGAAGAGGTACAAAACAAAGCTAGTGGTGAAGGGTTTTCAACAGGTGCAGAATCTGGATTATTCAGATGTATTCTCTCCTATTGTGAAAATGACTACCATAAGGTGCTTTTAATTAAGCATTGTAGCTTTTTTGAATTGGTCTCTTGAGCAAATGGATGTGAAAACAACATTTCTCCATGGTGATTTGGAGGAGGAAATTTTCATGCTACAACCTAAACGAAGTTCTGACTTTAATGTCCTATTTACTTTTATACTTTTGACATTAGAGTTTTTAATGTCGGGAGTATCACAAGCTCTCCCGACACTTCTGTCGCTTCGGCCAGAAGTCGTCACACTTCGAGGGGGAATATCACAAGCTCTCCCGACACTTCTGTCGCTTCGGTCAGAAATCGTCACACTTCGGGGGGGAGTATCACAAGCTCTCCCGACACTTCTGTCACTTCGGCCAGAAGTCATCACACTTCGAGGGGGAGTATCACAAGCTCTCCTGACATTTTTGCCGCTTCGGCCAGAAGTCGTCACACTTCGGGGGGGAGTATCACAAGCTCTCCCGACACTTCTGTTTCTTCGGTCAGTTGTCGTCACACTTCGAGGAGGAGTATCACAAGCTCTTTCGACACTTCTGTCGCTTCGGCCAGAAGTCGTCACATTTCGGGGGGAGTATCACAAACTCTCCCGACACTTCTGTCGCTTTGGTCAGAAGTTGTCGAAATTGAGCACGGTAAATCTGTCGTTTCGGCCAGATTTACCAAGGATTCATCCGAGCAAAGGAAGGACATCGCGGAAGGTAAAATCGTGCGGTAAGTTCAATAAATCAATAAAAATATGCGCTTTGGACTGATCTAGTTGTTTTGCAGGATTTTTTTCTTTTTAATTTGCAGGTAAGATTCTAATAGTGAATCAGACTCTGATAGTGAGTCAATCTATCTTGTCGCTTTGGCCTTCATAGATTAGAGATCATTTTGTCGCTTTGGCCTTAATGATCTCAACCCATCTTGTCGTTTTGGCCTTCATAGATTAGAGATCATTTTGTCGCTTTGGCCTTAATGATCTCAACCCATCTTGTCGCTTTGACCTTGACCTTGAACCGTCGTTGCGGACACAAAAGTCGCTCTTGATCATAGTTGACTATAAACATTAGTTCTAATAGTGAATCAATAGATTCTGTTGCTTTGGCCGAAATCAGACTCTGATAGTGAGTCAATTCATGTTGTCACTTTGGCCTTGATGACACAACATAAGTCGCCCTTGATCAAGGTTGGACTATAAACACGTAGTTCCGTTGTCCTGGAATTAGATTCTGATAGTGAATCAATCCATCTGATAGTGATGGATATGGAATCATTGTGTTGTTGTGGCCGCAATGATTTAATCCCATCTGATAGTGATGCGGATCACACACGACCTTGCTTAGAGGGGGGATACTGGTAATACACGCATGTTTCTTGTGCTCTCTTCAGGGGGGAGTACTGGTCAGACATGCCTGATTACGTCAGTCACTCCCAGCAACGCCCTTCAACAAGGATTAGGGTTCCGTTGCTTTATGTCGGACCCCCGGAGAGCTCCACGGTTGCGGGAAAGTGTCTACGTCAAGTACTCAAGTCAACACTAGGAATCGACGACTGGGACTACCAAGTCGCCGATTCCAGAGGTGAGTCATCGATTCCGGACCAAGTTAGTCAGTTCTGGTAGACTAACAACCTGGCTCCCGAGGAGTGGATGACTCCACCCTGAATCGACAACTCCCACACCTGAGTCGCCGATTCCCAGACGTTACTTGACCTGGCCCACGCCATTATGACACCATTAACCGAGCACCATAATGGCGTGGGCTCCGGAACATTGAATGGGGAAATGCCCCAAGGACCCTATAAAAGGGGCCCTTGGGGGGTCCTCCATTCTCCATCTCTACTGGACACACACTCCAACCAGAGCACACCTAGGAGCCCGAATCGCCGACTCTCAAGCTGAATCATCAATTCTCCTCCTCTCTGCAGGTATTTGATGTAGAGTGCGCGTCGTGGACTCCAGAGCCTCTGGCCCCTCCTCGCAACCCCGTGAGCCCCCTAGTAGCAGATTACGTGCTTCATCAGAAGTCGTCCGGGCCAGGACTCTTGTATGGGTTCAAGTCCATAACTAACTTCTTAATTTTTTCGTATGTAGGTAATTCCTCTAGGTTTGAGTTTTGCTGGTCTGTGACTGTATTTTTGAAATTTCTAGGGGTGCTACTCAAACTCTTCCCATCCTCGGCATATAAGGTTTGAAAGTGCTCTAGTGTCTTCTCCTTCATCTCGCTTCTCGAGACCATCACTTTCCCATTGGGCGATTCCGCGATGGCGGTTCCACAGACCACGTTTCCGCCTTCGCAGAATCACCGCGCGCGATGTCAGACCGCGATGGCGATTCCACGGATCACGTTGAATCACCGCGCGCGATGGCGGTTCCGCGGACCACGTTTCTGCCTTTGCGCGCACGACACCTCGTACTGACTCCGCGATTTCGACATTGCGAGGTCGGAATCGCGTACTTTGCGAAATCCAGAACCCATTGCGAAGTGAAGTTGTCGGATTCCGACATCGCGGACCTCGTCAAATCGGACCACACGAAATCGTGGTTTCGACCACGCGGGAACTCCACGAGGGTGAAATCTGTCATGACGGAACCGCGCATGAACAGTGAGTTCTCTGACATAGACGACGGTCAGATGTGGTGTCCGCACTACATACCGCAGCTGCAGGAGAGCAAATCGAAGAGAGAGCCGACTATGAGGAGACTTGATCTGATGACAATGAGAGACAACCATATATAATTAAGTACACAGAGTGGAACAGAAGCTATCCTTTATAGTGAGCAACACACATATCAGAATAGAATCAATACGTATTAAGCTTTAATCCTTTGATTGTTATTTATAGGTCAGTCTAAGCCTTTGATTGGCAACGGCTATATTGTCATTTAATGATGGATTTGAAGAGCCAGTGGCATTCAAATAATACTTAATTTATTATTAGATTGTTTGATAAATGTTTTAGTTTATACTATTAATAGAATTTTCAAAATTGAACGATTTATTTGTTGAATTTTCATATTATGTTTTACATCATCCATTACCTCACCAATTAATAATTTACTCAAAAATGTAATCCATGAAATCAATGGCGGAAAACAATGACAATAATAATATATAATTAGGACGCACTTGAAGTGTGTCGTATCTCGAATGTGTCGTCGTACGTCATTAAATCGTGTCTATTAATATTTAATTACTAAAATAATGTACATCAAAAGACATTAACATATATACGATGCAAAATAACTTATTGCACAAGACACTAACACATGTACGACGTAAAATCGATCAAATAGACACGATCAAATAAATTACTACTGCAAATAAAATAATAAAAAAATGAGTGCATATATGGAAAATAATTGAAGTCGTGTTCCATTTGCCATTTTCGTTTAGTTGAATTCGTTTGACAAAATAAGACCGAGTGTTTATTATAAATACCAATCCCATCTTTACTACGAGATCACAACAAAAAAAACTCTTGTCTTCGTTTTCCTCTCCAATTCAAATTACCTCCTCTCGATCCATTTTTCTCACTCTTTTAGCAGAAAATCATGGGGATCAAGCTCTATGGAGTCGGGCAATCGATATACACACGAAAAGTACTTGCTTGTCTGTACGAGAAGGAGGTGGAGTTCGAGTTCGTCGATGTCGACGTCTTCAAATCCAAGGAGCACAAAAATGAATTCTTCCTTGCAAGGAATGTACGTATATACATATTTATTAGGTTTGATTGAATGATTCATTGTGAATATGAGAATATATATCCCTTGTGTGTGTGTGAAGCCATTCGGTCAGGTGCCGGTGATGGAAATCGACGGCGACATCACCTTATTCGAATCCAGAGCCATGACACAATTCTTAGCACACAACTTCATGGACCAAGGAACGCAATTCATCTTCCCCCATGATAAGAAGAAGATGGCCGAAATGGCTCCATGGATAGAGGTGGAATCAACCAAGTTCAGCCCAATTGCTGCCAAGCTTGGGTTCGAATGCTTGTTCAAATCCATGTACGGTTTAGGTTCGGAGATCGACGAGGCCGTCGTTTCTCAGCTTGAAGAAGAACTTTGCAAATTGTTAGATGTGTACGAGGTTAGACTGAGCAAGTGCAAGTATTTGAGTGGTGACGATTTTGGCCTCGCAGACCTTCATCATATGCCGGAGTTTGAAAACATCATGAAGATTGGGTCCAAGAAGATCGTCGAGGCTCGCCCAAATGTCAGCAAGTGGGTTGCTACCATTTTAGCTCGTCCTTCTTGGGCAAAGGTTTTGGCCATGCAGAATTAATTCATGCAACGTCAAGTCATGTCAGTTTGGTCAGTAATAATCGATCAGTAGTAAATAAGTTATGACTTGTGTGTGTCTTTGTAAGTGACGATTTAGTTTTTGTTTGGGATTTTGTGATATACCACAACCTTCATTATTTTGGTTTCATTTCAATTTGAATTTTTTGACAAATCTCTTAATCATATTTTTTTTTTACATCATTGTTTAGTCTATAAACGTTTCAGCTCCCAAACGACATTTTTGTTTTTGGTTTTCTCTATCTACTACCAAACGTAGTTATTGTGTTGGTATTTTACAAATCCTCGTCAAATTTGAGGTAGCTTGACCAAATTCACAGTTGGGACGGTTTGGCCAGTCTTGGTCAAAGTTGAGTTTTGAGGATTTTTGCCTTTGGTCAACATTGGGAGAGTTTGACCATCCTTGACCAAACTTGGTTTGACCAATCTTGTTGCAGATTAAGAATTGACCCTCTCTGGAAAAACGTTACACTATTTTGACCACGTTACACTATTTTGGCCACGGTTGGTCCAATTTGGGAGTCCTTGACCAAATTTCTTGGTCAACATTTGGTTTATTTGACTAATCTTAGTCAAACTTGGTTCAATTTGACCGAATTCCCCCTTGGTCAAAATTGTGCTGATTTGACCTATCTGTTTATAACACAACTTGATTAGCCTAGTTGGTAACTGTTACTATTAAGATAATTGGATTGTTGAATGTTTAAATTTGAATCTCAGTGTATACACTTTGATTTTTATTTACTTATATAACACGTATTTGATACGTTCTTCATTCATTATTCAACCATCTCTAACGATATTCAGAAACTGAAACAGAAAGAGATGAAGGAAACCCTAGCCGGAATAGAATTGGGGGAAGGCGCTGGTCAAAGAAAGATGAATGGTACTGAGCCCGGTCCAACCAACAATAGACCAAACCGTAAAGCCACAGCCACATCAAAAACAACCACGGCCACGTCCATGGCTAAATTAAATTATCGTGACTAATGTTTAACCAAGGATAATCAATTTCGTGACTAAAGAACTCTGTTTTCTTGTAATGTTAGCTTTAATTAATAGGATTTAAAAAGGAAATCCTTAAAGATATACATACCAACTCACCTTCAGATTAAATCTCGAGATCAACCTGAATCGAAGCCGGCGAAGAACAACTGAGAAAAGAAGGGGGAATCCAAATAACAATTTTAAATTTGGATATTTATAGAAATGACCATAAATAAATCTATAATTACTTCTAATAATAAAACTACATGATATTATGCTTCTTGTCCCCTTATTTATTTTGGGGTCAAATAAATTGTTCATTTTAAGGTTTCTCATGGTCTAGGATTTGTCCCATTATCAAATTTTCGATATAATTATTAAAATATTATATGACTTAATTTGGTATATCACTTTTACATTGTGAAAAATGCAACATCAATCCCCAGTGCGATCTCCGCAAATAGAGAATGCCTACCATCATATTCGATGTCGGATTCATTTAATATCTGGATATTCGAATTCAATTCGTTTATCTATTGAATTTATATTTTGCTATCCGAATTCTATTTTAACCGAACTCAAATAATATTCGAATATTCGGATTCGAAAAACATTTATAAAAAAAAAACTATCTGATTTATTTTATTTCAAAAAAATCTTGTATTTAATTATATATAGAAACTATAGATGTAATATAGATAATTATAAACTTTAAATTTACATATATAAGTTTTAAATTTTATAATAATATAAGTATTTAATTTAAAAAAATCTGATTTTAATTCGAATTTGGTTAGTTTAAATCCGAATATCAAAATTGAAATTAAAATTCGAATTTCAAATATTCAATTACATGCATAATAATTTGGATAGGAAAACTCATAGATGCTTAGGAGAAATAAACACATATTTGGTTGTTCCTATCATGCTAACTACTGCCAATGTAATAAAAAAAAATTGAAGCGACCAATGTAATAAATTGCAACTCGAATTTTACTGTCAAAACTAACTAAATTCTCAATATGTCAACTCTCAATATTTATATGCAAGATAAAATAATATATAACATCTCAAGTCTCAACAATAAA
The DNA here is from genome assembly GCA_001185155.1 of Zostera marina. NCBI lineage: Eukaryota > Viridiplantae > Streptophyta > Magnoliopsida > Alismatales > Zosteraceae > Zostera > Zostera marina. The sequence continues at coordinate 33,782 of LFYR01001460.1, read as the reverse complement.
TCCTCTATTTAAAGAAATGTCTGGGAAAAAATGAGACATAGACAATTAAGATTTTATATCTCATTTAGTCATGTCATGTCAATCGAATCTTATTTAATAAACAAAGTAGACTTTAATATAACACCAATAAAATTTATGACATTGATGGGAAGAACATTTCTTTATTGTAATGGTTTCAGAATATAATAAAGATAAAAAGACGAATACAAATAATTTGCTAATTTGTAATTAATTACAAGTTGTATAACTCTTTTTTTAAATAACGTTCACTTCTATAATAAGTAGAATCTAGTATAATATCTCAAAAGATTTAAAATTTCTTCAATATTTTTTTGAATGGTTAGTTGTTGTTAGCTTTTGTTAAATAAAGAAGCTTCGACTTTTCTTCTGGTATCTCCATTTCAGAGCCTAGTTTATAGTTTATAGTTTTCATTGAGATGAATTGAAGACACATCAGACCCAACTCCAGAGTTTTCAAATGAAAAAGAAGCATTTCTAAAGGAAAGAGAGCATGAATATCCAAGCTCCACTTTCATAATAATGTTATTTATTATACACAAACAAAACATATTTGACAACGATGATGGTGGTGGCTTCCATCGTCAGTAAAGCAAACCAACCTATATTAGTTTTTACATACAGTACCATAAATGTTAGAAAAGCTTCTATACAATCAACGGCTTCAATGTCACAATTTTATTTCCTGCAAAAAATGGAAAGCAGGTAAGCAACATATGAAAGGAAATATCATTTTCACAAGAGGTTCGTCGTTCAATTGCATGGACATGAAAATATCAATTATTCATCACTTTGGGAAAAAAAAGGAGATGTCAATTCTAATGATTGTATGCAACAACAATTTGTTGGTGTGATACAAGAAATTGAGTGTTTAACACTTTAAACTCACACAGAATATCTTTTATTTACCATTTTAAAAAAGAAAGCAAGCATGAGTATGAGTATGACTTCTAACCAAGAATAAACTTTTTGGAAAGAGAATCTTATCATAAATTATGTGGATAATAGTCAATTCGGTACTTTTTAAATAGATTATGGAAGTATAAGAGACGAGCATTACTCATCTTCTCATAATCAAATATCATAAATCATGAGTTTCAGTACAGCAAAACCCAATGATTCAAGCACATGATCGTCATTTCAGTACATATAAGTGTATAATGACCATTTTATTTCAATAATCCTTAAATAGATATGTGACAGTGGTGGAACTTTCCTGTTTAATCCTTGTGATCAAATTATCAAAATATGCAGAAAAATATATGGTTGTCAGGGAATAATAAACTTGCGTTCAATGTTTTTTACATTATGCATTTCAAACGAAATAAAATCTATATGGAATTATGGAGTTTAAATATTTATAATTTTATGAATGAAATATTTTATTATATCTTTCATTATAAAGCTAATAAATTAAATCCAGAAGAAAAAAATATTTTCTTATAAATTTTTTATTTTTTTCTTCCAAATCCATTCAATAAAAATCTTGTTTTCCCCACAAAAAATCTTGAATTTTAGTTATTTTGGAACAAATAAAAATTAATGAAAAGAAAGAAATGTTTACCATGGCAATTTGAAGTTTTCCTTCCATTTTGCGGGTTTTGTACAATGTGAATACATTTTGTCAAGTCTTATAATGATTTCAGAAAATGTCGGTCTTGCTAGAGGTTCCCGATTCCAGCATTCTTCAATCAACCTACAATGGAAATGATTTGCTGTTAGGTAACGATCTAAGAGAAATAGATATAACTAAGTAAAACCAATCTGTAAAATTACACAAATTCAATCTTATAATTAAATATGTTTAAATATGTTCTAGTTCAGATAAGATATCTGTACATGAGATATGATAAAATATGAGATCTCAACCATTCATGTGATATCTACACATCTCTTCACCGTCTCGAGAAATGGGAAAATACATTTTCTCAATCTGAGGTAGAAAATTAAGGGTTCAGATTTGTTATCTTAACATATCTCATCTTCATCTCATTAGAAGCTAACAACTCTAATTAAATAATACAAAAACAAAACTGCAAAATCATTAGAATTCATATTTGAGTGTTGACTTTAAAATTATAATCAATAATCTATCATTATCTTTTTAATTATTGAAAAGAATTCCAATTGCAGATCATAAATACATGATATAAGTTTGAGCTTTAACATTAGATTTATAGATAACAACCTGGTATTCTATGCGTCGTTTATGCGACGTTTATGCGCCGCATAAACGACCATGCGGTTTTCCAGACCCCCGCATAGATGTTCTATGCGTTTCGGGTCGGGTCAACGGGTCGGGTCGGGTAAAACCCTATTACCCGTAACCCATAGACAAAAAATTAAAAAAAAAAACCCAAAAACCAAAACCCGTAACCCTCCCTTCCGTCGGCCACCACCAGCAGCCATCTCCGCGAGCAAGCATCTCCAGACACGAGCTCCAGCGAGATCAGTACATCTCCAGACGCGAGCAGGCCATCTCCAGCAGGTCATCTCCATCACAAAAGGTTATAAAAATGTAAAAAAAAAAATTAGTTGAAAGTGATTCAACTAGGAACATGAAATCAGTATTAGTTGACAGTCTTAGTTGAAAGTGATGAACATAGGTCATCACTACTGATTTCAACTAGGGTCATGAACATGCTAAAAAATACTATTTTTGGCATGAACATCCTACTGAATCAGTACTGATTTTCTTTGACGATGCCAATAAAATAACATTGTCATTTTTATGTTTGTCCAATCAGAATTAGGGATGCCTTAGACCCCATTGTCGTTGAAGATTTGAATTGGAGTAGTGAATGGATGACCGGTGAAGACGGTCCTTCAAATGAATTTGTTTATCGTGAAGAAGGTTTAACTTGGGCGTCTATTGAAGTAGCTATGGGTGTCAATGAACCTATTGGACCATCAACAAGGAATAGGAGAGGAGCTGAAGTTGAAGAGGATGTTGAGCAAGCTCCTTAGAGCTTAGAGCCTTAGGGCTTAGACTATTGTTAATCTTAATTATATAGTTTTAGACTTTGTTATGCAATTTCTATTTACTATTTAGACTTTTAAACTTTATTGGGTCATTGGAACACTTTTTGCTATATTATATTATTCATATATTATGGAAATATCAGGGGTAATTATAAAAAATACATGTAAATATAACATGTCGCATATTTACGTATATGCGCGTATATGCACGCATATACTTATATAGTTATATGCTTAAAATGCCATCGCATGAACGCATAGACGCATAGAAAACCTTGGATAACAACATAATTAAACTTTAATTTGAAGTAACAAACTGTAAAATCATAAAATATCATATATTTTAGTTTTTAACTTTTGAATGTTAATTTTTAATTTATGATTGTGAAACCTGATCTAATTCTACTCTTAAACATCTTTTCTTTAACTGTTTTTATTCTAGATCTCTATTAATTCCGTTGGCGGAACACCTGGATTCCGCTTTCTGGAAAATAATGAACATTCCAGTCCCTACTCAATCCAGTTCAGATATTAGATTAGGGGATTTAACGGAGGCAGCACAAAAGATTACGCGCCACTCTCCCCCTTAGGGGTTAATATGGAATGCGATTGGATGCTTGTCGTGGCATATATGGACGGAGAGAAATAAGAGATATAGACAGCACACTAGTAGGCCTCCTGAGGTAGTCCTTAAGGAGGTCATTAAAGACATCAGTCTCTCCTTTGATTCAGTGTATTACAAGAAGAGCTGTTGTCACCCTTTGAAGACATCTATGATGGAAGTATGGGAGACCAACCTCCTGAGGCAGCGTAACTAGACTACATAGCTAATGGGAGAGAGTCAATGAGCTTTTTGCTCATTTCTTTTTACTTTTATTTTTATTTCTATTCTCTATTTTTATAAACTTGGCATTATTCTAATGAAATTTAATTGTTTCAAAAAAAAAAAAATTCTACTCTTAAAAAAAAATCCAATTAAATTTGGCAAACTTCTTTCTTACTCTTTGAGTTCTGATCCTTTAGTTTTAGTTTTGAATGTCGGTCTCAATCCCTCTATGCAAATAATCTTTGCAGACTCTTCTGGGGATTTTGGGTGAAATGCATGAGCCCCATCAATCATCTGACCAAGTTGAATAAACGGGAAAAAGTTAGTATAAGATTACAAGGAAATAATCAAAAAAATTATATCATTGCAGAAGTAAATTTTACTCCGTGGCTCCATGCAATTTCTTCTATTGAAAATAATCAAATAATAGCATCATTGCATCATACCAAAAACAGGGAAAAATTAAGAAACTAAAATATGTAAATTTCTTATTTGCTTGATTGGCATTGAATTTTAAAAAAAAATCAATATCACGTACAACTTTCTTTATTCTAGATTTCTTATAAAACTCCACAACTGGTTTCAAATTGAGTAATTGAGATTGAATGCATGTTGACTCCTTTTTTTTAAACAAATTAGTAAATTATATTTCAAAAAAAGGATATGTTATCCTAATTAGGCAGCAACCCTGTCAAGCTAATACATGACTGCCCTTAAGCTTACAGTACTTCCATCTACTCCTACTTACTCACCATATGTGGCACCTATGTTAATGCTTAATGTATATTGGGGGTTCAAGGAAAGCCCTCTAGGGTTAGGATCATGTTCACTCAACATTATTTTCTTTTGTTTCAATAACATTACTTTCTGATATAAAAAATATGTAAGGAAACTAGCTAACCTCATAAAGGATGAGACCAAATGAAAATGCATCAACACTTCTATCAAATGCTTGATTTTTATACACCTCAGGAGCCATATATAAACCTGAAATGAGGAAGATATTTAGTAAATGAATCTAATATCAGTCTATGTAGTTCAGTGATTCAATAGACTTTAAAACTGCAGACGAAAGATTAATTGTGCACTTGAGTTTTAAACCGATATATATGAGACAAAGTTATATGCAGTTATGCACTTCTGTAAGTATAAACAAAGAAAGTATAAACAAAGAAAAATATAAACAAAGAAACAATAAAAAATACAAGGCAACGTTTATTATTAACTGCTTCATGCAAAAAGTATGATTTTTTGATTATTTATTTTTAGCTTATAGCGACTATCAACTACGCTCTTTTGATTGGGATAAAAAAGAAATTTCCAAAAAGTTAATCGACAAATCCAATTAAAACGAAAACTTCTATGAAAACTAATTAGGCAATGAAAAATAAAAAAATATATCAATGTGATTGCATATAGCGCAGTCCTCGGCCACTTGGTGTAGTAGTAAATGGGTAAATGTATTTTTGTCAGATACAACGGAGGTTCAATTACCATACCAATAACATTTGCAAAAAAAATACTCGTTTTGTGGACAATAAAACAGAAATGAGACTTTATGAGATTTTTAAATCGAAATCATTTTGTAAATTGTAATGGTATATAACTATATATCTGGTTCCCTAGGGATTTTAGGATTTGAATCTAAATCTCTTGTAATATTGTATTACACAATTAGACATTTAAAACTACACTGAGTAGTTGCAGTCTTGCAGATATCAAAGCAAAACTATAATACTCTATGTCTATGACAATAAACATGAGTGTCAAACTGTCAATTGTCAAATTAAGTAGTTAAAATTTAAGGATTAGGGTTAGTGATTGAGCAATGATTCGCATGAAAATTCAAAATTTTAAGACCCTAATCAAGGGTAGAGAAAAATTGGAATTCATCACAATATAACCGTAATTTTTTTGTTATGAATAGAAAATATACTTGTATTGTCAATATCTGAAGCATGATTTGCAAGTTTAACTTTGTTGGATGATACTTTTGGCATTCTTATTAGACCAAAGCCAGAAACCTTCAATTGCCCTCCACTATCCAACAAAATATTTCTGGCACCTTACCAAAAATTAAATAATAAAGAACAGTGCTTGTAAAATACTAAAATTATAGTAAGTAAATAAATAATTAAAAATAGAAAAATGAAAATTTTCCATCTAAATTAAGTTATGTAGCTTTTGCATTTGGTGATCTTACTTTGGCTTTAAATCACAATGAATAATGGGATCTGGTTTGCAACCATGAAGGCAATTCATTCCCCTGAAAAAAGAAAATATGAGGTGAATTTCATAGATATTTGTTCATTTAAAGAACCTATATAAATCTCTGTTACATCAAGTTAAATAATTCACTTAAAATTTTTAATATGGAAACTAATATGATTCATTCCTAATTCCTATGGAAGAAATATAGGACCCCTTTACATTTAATGATAATCCCATATACCATAACTTTAACAATCAGTATTAGATAATAGCATAGTTCGAAAAAGCGGAAAGCGCTCCCAATTTCCAGGGAGCGCTTTTTTAGCTTTAACCGCTTTAGCGTCGCTTAAAGCGGTTAAAGCGGTTTAGCTATATATAACCCTAAATAGCTAAAGTGGTTATCTTAGCTAAATATAAACAGATATATCTTTAGCTATTTAGCTAAAGCGGTTAAAGCTTTAACTTCCCATTAATAGACACGTATTATTTAGCTAAAGCGGTTATATCTTTAGCTATCTTTAACTTCCCATTAATAGACACGTATTATTTAGCTAAAGCGGTTATATCTTTAGCTATCTTTAACTTCCCATTAATAGACACGTATTATTTTTATCTCATAGATCTGTCAACTGAGATAAATAATACGTGTATGAGGTAAATAAATACCCCATTAATAGACACGTATTATTTTTATCTCATAGATCTGTCAAATAAGATAAATAACACGTGTATGAGATAAATAAATACCTCATTAATGGTCCAAAAAACACATTATAACATTCTGGAATAAAGCGTTTGGCAAAGCGGTCCAAAAAAACCGCTTTGCCGCTATTTTCGCTTAAAGCGACGCTTAAGCGTCGCTTTTTGAACTATGGATAATAGATATTAAATATTATTCATTGAAAAAACCCCAAATGTAAGTTATCTAACAGTTGATAACCATAATTATAGAAATACTTTTGATTCTGCAGTATTTCTAGATACGCAGTAAGTAGTTGATTGTAAAATGTTGTGCATGTCATGTTATCATGATTATCATACATCAATTTATCAATAAATGTTAGATAAAAGGTGTTTAGCATTTACGATCATATGACAAAACCAACGAAAAATTTAACAATTGAAATATTCAATTCAAAACAAACCTGGCAATGTCCAGAGCAAATCTAAGGGCTTTATGAATCTGTAAACGTCCTTTTTTCTGAAGATAGCTCCCAAGATCGCCCTGAATTGCAAGTTGCGCATATTTAGGTATACTTGAATAAATCTTTTAAAAATTGAAATATGTCAAATTGCCAATACGCAATATAATTGATCATTTGACCAAAGCTATCAAAGGATCAAAAAGTATTATAGTTAACATGCCATAATATAATAATGAACATCTTAAAAAATAGTTATTTTAAACATAATCTGCTTCATATTATGTTAATTTAAATTTTAAAAAACATGATAAACATAATCAGATTCATATTATAATTACAAAGACTTAATTATAATGAATTATATATTATGCATGTTCTATTAAATATTTTGTGAAGAAATGGAGATATCAGGAAAAAAAATGCTTACTTTAGGATGGTACTCTGAAACTATCATCATGGGTACATTTTGAGTGACAGCTCCAACAAATTGAACAACATTGGGATGTCTTACTTTTTCCAACAGAGTCAACTCGTGTTTGAAGCCATTTCTGTCCCAAAACAAGATAAGTTGATTGTGGTCATATTGTCTTATGCATTCTTTATTTCTTAAATATTCACTAAAACAAATTGCATGCATGCCGTGCATACAAAAGAGCACACAATGAAAATCCATACATGATCTCTTGATCCGAATAACTTTCCTTGTTAAGAATTTTAACAGCAACTTTTGTCCCATTCCATTTAGCCAGTTGATATGTTCCCTGTCAAAGATAATTCAATAAACCCCATATTGACATGTCATAAAATTATAGTAGAATGCGTGATCAAATCGAGTAAAAATATTTTTTAAAAAAACATAATGCGTCAAGGTTCTTTTGCAAAATAAAATAATGGATCAAAGCTTAAACAAACTGTTATTTTTATTGTTTCGTAGTTTAGAAAGTAACTTCTCTTTGAAAGAATAATTCCAGATGTGCATTAAATGATCACAGTGAAGTGATATAATTTTACCCAGTCTTATTCTTTGAAATGATTGTGAAATCAATGATGGACAATTAATCCAATTTATTAAATTAACATAACCCAACCCAACAACAAACTTCAAAAAACAACCATTTCGATGACTCGATTATGTTTCAAGTTTCAACAAAAAATTGATAGAAAAATAAGATAGGTTAATTAAGAGCATACTGCCGTAATACCGTCGCCCTTTCGAATTTGCAGTTCAGCAGGATTCATCTCATATTCTGGAACTTCTTTAGGGTTTGAGACAGACATAGGTGTCTTTCTGGTTTTCTATTAAGAAAGTACAATCAAAGAAGAAGAACATAAAGCTGGAAAAAACACTGAAAAACTTCAGTTGCATTGAGAGATTACTTCCAAAATACTTCAATTCCATACCGGAACTACAGCACCTCGAGATCTCAAACAATTGTAAACATCATTATTCCCATAATGTTTGGCATCTGCTGCAGCCTGTATCCATAAATCATCATCAAATACACACAAAAAAGATGAAGAAAAAGATCGTCTTGCATTCCTATCCTTACAGTACTGCCCCATCGATCCCTGGCGTCAATGTTAGCCTTCATACTAATCAGCAAACTAACAACTTCCAAATGCCCCTCACACGCCGCGATATGCAACGCTGTACGTCCATCAAGATCAATACTATTAACATCTACAGTCTCATTCATCAACAATTCCTCAAGCCCATCCACATCCCCCTGACACGCCAAAAACAACAGCTGCATCGTCGCGTCCAGATTATCCGGTACAGCCAATCCTGCATCCTTGACACTCACACTCGTCCTGTTATTCGGATCCATCGAACTCTGCCTTCCAAAGACAAACCTCTTTCCACTCCCACTCGTCCCCGGCGAATCCTTCGTGTGATCCAGAGACGATTGGCGCCGGAAGCTGAGTAACAATCCAGGCTTCTTTATCGATCCCATGGAGTACTGCCGTGAAACAACGCGTTTCATCTTCGCCGCCGATTCCATCGCTCTCTCGTCCGCCACGTCTCCGGATGGCGGAGAGGGTTTACTAAAAGCTCCGGCAGTTGGTGTTGGTGATGATGGTTACTTGTTAGGGCTTTTTTTCTATATGTGTGTTTCGAATTTGAGGGGGAAACAAATTTGTATATATACAATTTATTATAAAAACCCTGTGTTCTTAGATAATAACAAAACTAAATTTATATCGTCAGAAACAGAATCATAATTTTGACTTTTTGGATTGAATTCGTGAGTTGACTTTAAAACTCGTTCCGTTGACCGAAATATTCTGACGTTGACTTGAAATCTGTCAATATCTAGTTGAGAATGAGAATTAGAATGTTATCTTAAGAGTAGTTGTTGGAAAATTGACCTTCTAAATTTTTAGAATGTCTTATTTTGAAAGCAATGATCTTTGTTTTGTTTTTTTAGATTTTATTCTAAATTTAATACATAAATTCTAATTAAAGATGATAAAAAATCAATTAGATTTTAATCCTAACTGAAGATGGTGAATTGTTGACATCATGATTAGTTTGCTAGCCTAATTTAGTTGAGAACGCTACAAAAAAAAACAGTGTTTTTCTAACGAGTGCCTACTGGCGGCCTGACCGTTGGTAGTCAGTATTGGCGGTCATGCCACTGGTGGGTTGTACGAGTCCACCAGTAGTGCATGTTTTCCCTCGTAAATAAGAGAAATTTCTGACAGCTAGGCTGTCGTCTGTCGGTCTGATTTTTTTAATTTAAGTTGTTGACGGCCTAGCCACCAGGACATATTTCCACAACGGTTGGGAAAAATATATTGACGGCCCAACATCCCTTATTTCCTCAACGGTCGGGAGAAATATATTGGCGGCCTAGCCGCGCCAATAAGTTTTCCTGCCTATTATTTTCAATTGCTGGTGGCATCTTCTGAGTTGAAGGTGGTGAATTGTGTCAAACAGAGTTTAATACAAGAACGAAACTAATATTTGAATAATCCAAAAACGACAGTGTATTAAATCTCAATGACTCTGGTTCTCGTGCTATCACGAAATTTCCTACTGTGTGTATAATATATATATGTACAAACTTATAAGATGATTGATGGTACATGTACAGGTTCAGACGAACTGGATCAGGAACCGACCAGGCCTATAAATCCCAAGGCTGATCCTATGAGCCCATGAAAACTCTATGAGTATACCTGGACATATACTGTGAACCAGACCTTTTACCCTTTGTGAGAGATCAGACCAGAGAGAGAGAGAGTTGAGTGATTGTAATCATAAACGTACGATTGGGAAACAGTTATATACTATTGAGTTGAGTTGGTGATACTTTAAAGATATGGATTAGGTAGAAAAACCTGGCTCAATGTGTGTCTTTCTCATATTTTAACCAAGGAAAATCTATCTCATATACGAATTTACCTCTTATAAAATTACGTGGTTGGCATATGCGATCTCTCCCGGGGGAGAGGTACCCCATATTTCCAGAGATCGCTTTTCTCATTTACTTTTCCCATGTTATGGCGTTTAATGTTATTATATATAGTTACTGAATTTAAATAAGGTTCGGATTTGTTTGAGGTATCCTGATGTTGACTAACTCTTTTTTTTCCTCGTGTCCTTAGATTTGAGTTTCTTCAGTCTTGTTCTGGTGGTCATGTCTGTAACTATGCGACGTGCGATCTCTCGTGTTTGCGTTTGTTCCTCTCCTTCCACAGTGCCCATGTGATTTCAAACATAACACTATATATATATACCTCATCTTATCAATAAGAAAAACTCACTTGTGATTCATTTGGTAAGATTTCTTTTAGGATATATAAATATTCTTGTTCTCTACTTATACATTTCTCTACCTCCATTAATATGAGCTTAATTGTTGGTTTGTGTTTATTAGCTCGCGGAAGTATAACAATGATCGGAGTTCGCCAGGGCATTAAACTCCAGACGAGCGATTGTTGTACTCCTGTACTAATGCACCAAAGAGCGACGGTTGTTCTATCAACTTTGTCGGCGCATCGAATTCCTTGGCCAATCCTACAATAAAACACATTTTAAATCAAAATCTTTGTATCCGGCCAAAGACTAGCTAGGAAGAAAAGATGGGTAATATCGATGAAGTAAAATCTCACCTTGGTCGACAACTAAAACCCTATCACAGTCCATAACCGTTGGTATTCTATGAGCAATGCTAACGACCGTGCACATTGCAAACTCTTCCCTGATAATATTTTGTATCACACTATCCGTTTGTGAATCAACTGAAGCGGTCGCTTCGTCCATGAACAATATGCAACTTCGCTTCAACATCACTCGACCTAAACATAGAAGCTGTCTTTGCCCCATGCTCCAATTTTCGCCATTTTCTTCAACCAATGCATCAAGCTTCAATGGTTTTGCCACCACCACATCCTTCAACTGGCATTTATCCAAACTCTGCACCAAAATCAAACAGTTTAACCTAATACTAGTTTAAACTATCCATTAATTTCGAGATATTTACGAAAAAACCTAAACTGTGTATATTTTTTGGGTCTTAAGATTTGAATATCCATTTACTTTGAGATATTTACGAAAAAACCCAATCATCGGAATGTGTATAGTGTTATGCATACCTTCCAAATATCATCATCGGAATAGAGACCAATGGGGTCGATGTTAGTCCTGATCGTTCCTTGGAAGAGAACTGGTTCTTGAGGAATGATCCCAAATTTCGATCTGAGATTATGGAGACCGATGGTGCAGATATCGATCCCATCGACGACGATTCTCCCTCCGGCGGGTTCTACGATTCGGAACAATGTCTGGATTAATGTTGACTTCCCACTCCCAGTTCGTCCGACGATTCCGATGTTCTCACCTCCATTGATTTTGAATGTGATAGATTTGAGAATGAGAGGCGTGTTTTCCCTGTATCTTACTTTCAGATCGACTACGTCGATGTTCCCGTGCGCCGGCCAGGTTGGAGGTGGTGTAGAGTTGTCGATTTTCCATGGCGCTTCCGATGGGATTTTAACCATTTGTTTGATCCTCTCCACCGACACCATTCTATTCTCCACGACGCAGCTCGTCCAGATTGCGTAGTAAAGGATGTCGTTGATGGGGATCCCGTAAGCGAATGCTAATCCGACGAGTTCCGGTCTGATGAAATTAGAGGGAAGGAGTACCATTATCATCGCAGCCAAGCAGAATACGAAGATTCCGATCATCTCCATACGAACTCCCATCCATTCCGTCGATCCGAAGTTGTAGAAATCCATTCGTAGATTCGAATCCACTCTCGCCACATTCTCTGTGTTGAACATCTCGTCTTTTCGAAAGCAACGGATTGTCGTCACGCCGGAAACACTCTCGGAGAAATGATGGATCACTGGTGCTTTAGTGATGGAGTCCAGTCTCGTCAGTTCACGAGAAGTTGTCAAGTAATATCGACGGTACCGGAAGTACAAAAACCCTAATGGAAAGATCACCACCATCGTCGGCCATACTACATGACACATCACCATGATCTGGCTGACGAGCATAATGTATAGTAATGAAGTCAATCCCATGAAAATCGGTAGGAGAAGATCCAGGTTGGTTTGATCTGTAGATGCTCGACTGAGAATCCTGCCGGAAGGTGTGGTGTCGAAGAACGACATCGGAGCACGGAGAATGCTGTCGAGCATTTGGTTGAAGAAAATCTGAGATGTAGTGAGTCCCAAACGAGTAACGAGAAAGTTCGAGATTGTCACTAGAACGATTGATGCTGTTGTGATGACGATGTAAACTTGTAGAAACAATCTGACGTTGAAGATCGATGCTTGCTCCGTCGATGTCTCGTAGGCGAGCCAGTAGTCATTTGCCATCGACGACGATCGCCATGCAAGTTGAAACACAACCACCAACGCCACACCATACCAACCCCAAGCCTCCGTTATATACGTCTTGTACATTCTCAGGCCGACATTTCCCTCCTCCCGCTCCTCCGCCTCTATCAACTTCGACCTCCGGCTGCCGGTCTCCTCCGTCTGCTTTGGATGGTGATTATGCTCTCGGTTGTCGGCGGGGATAGAGGTGGGAATCAGTGGTTCGTCCTTGTGTCTATCCTCCATGAGATCCATTGAATCGGCATGTGCAGAAACAAGAACACTGAAATCGGAATCGGAGATAAGTAGATCGTCGTACTTTCCAGTATCCACGATCTTACCGTCTTTCATGAAAAGAACTTGGTCGGCGTTATGGAGGAAGTCGATTTGATGTGTAACGAGTATAACTGTTTTCCCTTTCAATGCTCCTCGGAGGCAATCTTTGAAGATTTCTGACCCTGTATGAGCGTCGACTGCGCTGAATACGTCGTCTAAAAGGTACACGTCGGAGTCCTGGTAGACTGCTCTGGCTAGCTGTATTCGTTGCTTCTGACCGCCGCTGAGATTGATACCACGTTCACCGATCTCCGTTTGATCACCGAACTCCATCATCTCCAGATCCTTCTCCAGACAGCACACACGTAACACTTCAGAATACTTTTCAACGTCCATCGCAAGACCGAACAAGATGTTATCTTCGATGGTGCAGTTCTGTATCCATGGTGTTTGGGATACGTATGCAGTGCTTCCGGTGATTCTCACCTTCCCGGAGATTTTGTTCATCTCCCCGAGAAGACAGGAGATTAGAGAAGACTTGCCGGACCCAACTTTGCCAACCACCGCTGTAAGGGAGCCTTTCTTGATTTTAAGATTAATGTTGGATAAAGAAGACTCCTCACTAACACCCAGAACTTCGTCACCCCATTTGAACTTACCGTCATGCACCTCGACGGCGGTGTTACTGAATCCGACTCCGTTCATGTATCTCTCCACTGCATTCTCGTCAAGCTCTGAACTGGTGAAGTACTTGTCTAATCTCTCCAGAGAGATGAGTGCTTGAGAAGCCGCCATTAACGCCTGAGGGAAATTCATAAGCGGTTCCTGTAGGAGATTAAAGATCGCCCTCGCCGTGAAGACTTTTCCGGCGTCTAACTTGACTCCAAAAAACGTACATGTAGCGAACATGACTGCCGAGATGACCATCGGCGTGCTAAACAACACGACGTTATTGCCGGTCATGGTGTAGAAGAATTTCGTCAACCAATGGTATTCTCCTTCACGAAAGTTCTGGATTCTTCTGTAGAAATGATCTTCCCATGCCTGAAGCTTGATGACTTTGATGTAGTTCAACATCTCATTGACTGCTTTCATTCTCTTGTCCCGCATAACCATGAGTTGAAACTGGTGCATGTTGTTCCGGCGAGCAGTGTACACGACGTAGATTACCACCAACAGAATTCCGAAGGCCGACGTCGTTATACACAGTCCAAAGCTGTTGTAGAGAAGTAGCAACCCAGTTCCGACTTGGAGAGGCGTTACCCATATGAAATGCAGTACGGGAATGAAATTAGCGAGTTGCTGCGCGTCGATGGCCATGTAGTTGACGATCTGACCCAATCCGTGGGAGGTTCTGGCAGAGCCGGATAGCCGGAGACCTTTCTGATAGAGAGAGGTTGTCAGAGTAGCTCTTATCATCATCCCGATCTTCTGTGACTGGAAAGTGTACTGGTGAGAACAAATCACTCCCACGAACTTGGCGGCGAAGAGAGTTCCGCAGAGATAGTAGCCTTCGTGGATGGAAGTCCGTTGGCCGGAGGTGTAGTCGATGAAGCTCTGAATGAGAGTTGGGCTGACGTATATGAGACAGAGGTAAAAAATAGTGAGGAAGGCGGTAAATGTGAGATTCTTCCAGAAGCATCTCAATAGAGTCGTCACAACCGGATGACTCGACTGTGCTGCATTTTCCGGCCATTTAGACATGAAAAGCTCGTACAACTTCTGAGCTCGATAGTCCGGCGATAGATACGGCACATCGTTAAGTTTGAGAGGCGCAACGGAGCCTCTCGTCAGTAATGGATTAACCCATAGATAGAAGGCTTGAGAGATGAACGACCCATTGGTGTAATCGACTGTACTCTCGCTATCGTTCTTGGCATCTGCATCGGCAGAAGAGACACCGGTCGATCCATTGAAGGCGTGGAGGAGAAGGAAAAATGAGATGGGTAGTGATAATATCGACAGAAGAACATCTCGATCAACGGCTTCTCCGAAACGATAGACGGAAAGAACGGTGAGGAAGAAACTGAAAAACCAGTAAACACGAAGCGAAATCGGATGTCTGGTTATCCGAAACCTTTTCTCAAGATTCACAATCGTTGCAACAACAACATTCACAACCAACTGAAGCACCAAAAAGAAGATATAATCGACACTTGCTCCTCCTCCGGCGAATGCAGCAGCTTTGACGATCAGTGCAACGTAGATAATAGCCAGCAACGATTGGAGTGTGATAGCGAGTTTGAAGAACAGATTGGTGGTCACCACACCTACCTCCTCCTCCTCCTCTCGTCTATGAAGCAAAGGTTCCGTCGTTGTGGAATCACGACGAGTCACACCGGAAAACAGTTTGAAGATGGCGAAGAAAGAGAGACAGAGGAGGAACACAAAATCAAGGGTTGAAAATAGCAAACGCTGCGAGCATGGTGAAGTGAAGATGAATCTCAACCATTGGAGAGGAGAAAGGTTTGCCGGAATAGGGTAGATACATGCAAGGCTTGACACTGCTGCCATCGTCGTCGACGAGAAGAGAAGCTCAGAAGCCAACGCTGATTCCTTTCTCTTTGCAAGACCAGATGCTGGCCGGTGTGATATATTTTGGGATCCAACAATGGATTCTCTTAGTATTAAGTGAATCTTTTTTTTTGGATTTTCTTGTCTGAAAATTGGAACAAGACACTCCAGTCGATCAGTCATGTTTGCAGTGATCCAGTAAACCCGACCCGAATAAATTAAAAATAAATAAACACAATTTTTATCATATGAAGTTAAGGTTGAGCCTAGGTTCAGATCACCCGCCTCTCTAAAGTGTTACATTTGGTCGAACTAAGGTCTGTCAAACAAACGAATTCAGTCTAGTTACTCTTATATCTGAAATTTCGAACTCATATTCGTTAAATATTTGAATGATCCGAATTTAAATTCAATAAAAATTATTCGAATTCCAATATAATGCTTAATCAGATATTTTATCGGGTATGTATTAGAATTCGAGGATATTAACATAATCCGAATTCATTTAGCTTCGGAGAGTAATTTAGATATCTAAATTCGAATAAGCTTAAACGAATTTCGAATATCTATTAACAACTTTAGTCGAACCAATAAAAAGTAAGATGAGTCTGGTTCCCATGATACAGAATTAGAACAACAGAGAAGCTCAATTAAAGAATCGAGTGACCTGAGAATCGAGCGGTTGTCTCAGATCTGAATGTCTTTCGACTAATCAAATATCCAAAGCAGAATGATCGAGACTTAGCTCCAATCAGATATTTGTTATTAAGCAATCCGACCGAGGGCTCGATTTGGCGATAGTAGCACAAGCGGCGTAGGCTTCAAGATCCGATGAAGATTGCGGCGACGGGAATGATTGGATAATTTGGGACCCTGTTACTAATTAAATTCTTCACTTAATTGACTTAGCCACTTGACTTGGACCCTGTTACCTAATCGTCCATCTAGCTAGGCTGGTTTCCAGGTGACTTGACTCGTCTTGAGTAGTTAGTTAGGCGTCACTGGCTCGTCTTCCCCTTTTTTGTCAACAATTATGATACGACCGTGACCAGTAATCACGGTATCTTTGCATCCTAGACCCTAGGCTATCAGGGATTGGTTAATTACATCCTAGACCTTGAGATATTAAGGAAATGGATTGATGAAACACGAAATCTGCTACCAGTAGGCTCGCGAGGTTGCGAGGAGGGCCGGAGGCTTTGGAGTCCACGACGCGAGCTTTACGTCAAATACCTGCAAAAGTGGAGGGGAGTCGGCGACTCGGGCTCCTTAGTTCTCTGGTTGGGTGTGTGTCAAGTGGGAATGACTTGGGAGTAGAGGACCCCTTGTATAGGGTCCTGGGTGACGTTTCCCCATTCATTAGCGTGGGGTCCACTCCATTATGGTGCCCAATTAAGGGTGTCATAATGATGTGGGCCCTCCCAAGTAAAGGTTAGGAATCGGCGACTCTCATACCTGAGTCGCCGACTCCCTTGTGGTCAGGTCCTCGGTCTACCAGACCCGAGTGCCCTATCTGGAGTCGGCGATTCACCCCTGGAGTCGGCGACTTGGTAGTCTCAGTCGGCGATTCCCAGGTGCTGCCTTGAATACTTGACGTAGACAATTCCTCCGCATTGTGGAACTCTCCGGGGGTCCGACATAAAACGACGGAACCTTAGTCCTTGTTGAAGGGCGTTGCTGGGAGTGACTGACGTAATCAGACATGTCTCACCAGTACTCCCCCCTGAAGAGAGCACAAGAAACACACGTGTACCGCCAGTATCCCCCCCAAGCAAGGTGATCCGCATCAAGGCCAAAGCGACAAGATGGGATTGAGTCATTGCGCTCACAGCGACACAAATGACTCCGCGCGATCCATGCACTATCAGATGGATTGATTCACTATCAGAATCTAGTTTCAGGCCAACAGAACTACATGTTTATAGTCCTACTCTGATCAGGACCGACTTTTGCTGTGGATTCTTGCCGAAGCTACAGAATGCGTGGATTCACTATTAGAATCTGATTCTGGCCGAAACGACAGAATGCGTGGATTCACTATTAGAATCTGATTCTGGCCGAAGCGACAGAATCTAGATCACTATCAGAACTGATGTTTATAGTCCACTCTGATTAAGAGCGACTTTACGTCCGCAACGATGGTTACCCCATAGGCCAAAGCGCAAGATGGATCGAGATCATTAAGGCCAAAGCGACAAAATGATCTCCAAGTGTATCAAGGCCAAAGCGACAAGATAAAAGAATTATTGAAGCCAAAGCGACAACATAATTCTTGGTCCATTAAGGCCAAAGCGACAAAATAGATTGACTCACTATCAGAGTCTGACTCACTATCAGAGTCTGGTTCACTATTAGAACCTTTTCTGCAAAAAAGAAAACATCCTGCAAAACAACTAGATCAGTCCAAAGGATATACTTATTGATTTACTGACCTTACCGTGTGGAGCTGCCTCTCATGCTGCTCCTCCTTATGCTCAATAAATCCTTGATTGATCTGGCCGAAGCGACAGATCTATCATGCTCAAAAATATGATAGCTTCTGGCCGAAGCGACAGAAGTGTCGGGAGAACTTGTGATACTCCCCTTGGGTTTCGACGACTTCTGGCCAAAGAGACAGAAGTATCGGGAAGAGCTTGTGATACTCCCCCCTTGAGATCATTAAGGCTGAAGCGTCAAAATGACCTCTGGTCTATCAAGGCCGAAGCGACGAGACAAACCGACTCACTATTAGAGTCTGACTCACTATCAGAGTCTGGTTCACTATTAGAACCTGGTTCACTATTAGAACCTTTCCTGCAAAAAAGAAAATATCCTGCAAAACAACTAGATCAGTCCAAAACGCATATTTAACTTATTGAACTTACCGTGCAATTTTACCTTCCTTGATGCCTCTCCTTTGCTCAAATTGATCCTTGGTAAATCTGGCCGAAGCGACAGATCTTACCGTGTTCAATTTTTGACGACTTCTGGCTGGAGCGACAGAAGTGTCGGGAGAGTTTGTGATACTCCCCCTCGAAATGTGACGACTTCTGGCCGAAGCGACATAAGCGTCGGGAGTACTTGTGATATTCCCCATTGAAAATTTGACGACTTCTGGCCGAAGCGACATAAGCGTCGGGAGTACTTGTGATATTCCCCATTGAAAATTTGACGACTTCTGGCCGCAGCGACAGAAGCGTCGTGAGTACTTGTGATACTCTCTACTGAAAATGTGACGACTTCTATCCAAAGTGACAGAAGCGTCGGAGAGAGCTTGTGATACTCCCTCTGGATTTTTTTTGATATTTTTGTAATATTTTTGTGACTCAATTTAATCAATTATTTTGCTTTCTTAGTTAATTGTTTATTTAATTTATTTTTTAAATTGTAACTAAAACCCAAAATTAGATTAACAAGTCGTAATTTAGTCACTCTGGACGTAAATTAGACTCTGTTAACCCTATTGCTAGCCACTCTGGACGTAGACTTGTTCGTACGAATCGTAGCTCAGTCTACAGCTAAACTCTCGAAATAAATTAAACTTCACAATTAATCAAGACTCGCAAAACTAAGTGACGTAGTGAGTTGGAGATACAAAAATTATCGGGAATAGGACTTAGAATTTTTTGAGAACCTAAGACTCTAGATTTTATTCCCTAATGTGTAGTTGAACTCTGGCCGAAGCGACAGAGTAACTTTTTACCCTCATCAAGGCCATAGCGACAAGATGGGGTTGAATCGTATAGCGATAAAATGATTTTTTTATCTATTAAGGCCTTAGCGACAGAATAGATTTTCGTATGTGTTAGGTTCATTTGTACATAGAACCTCTTGGGGTTAGGTTCATTTGTACATAGGACATGATTTTATGACCATCACTTAGACTCGTGGGTCGTAAGCTAGGTCTGAGCAACGGGTATCATCCAGCCAAAGCGATGGATAATAATGAGGTTGAAGAGACGGACGTCATCCAGCCGAAGCGATGGATGATTGATCCATCTGAAGCGACGGGTGATTATTCTAAATATGATACTACATATATCTCTATGGATTAAAGAGAGATTTATTTAAAATAATATCGCTATTGAAAATACATAAGAATAGTATGAGCGACAAACAAAATAATCGACATGTTTTGGTCGTTGGTTGCCACTGACAGAAGCATAGCCTGCATGGTTACTCTGGCCAATCTTATCTTCTAACAGGTGATACTTCCTCACTACTAGTGTGATGCACTTGATTGCGAGTGTGAACTGTGGCTCTGGTTGCCATCACTGTCATAGGATTGAGAGCGTGGGCTATGGTCATAAATGTTACTGGGCTGAGAGTGTGAGCTATGGCTTTCGTGGCCATAACTGTCACCAGACTGAGAGTATGAGTTATGACTTTGGTGGTCATAACTGCTGATGAGAAGCTCCTCTCTGCATCAAGGAGGACGAGTCGAGGTTTCAGACTGAGAACTTGTATCCTCGTATGTATCTTCTTTAGCATAGCAAGTTTTTTTGGGCTGGGCGGCTCGACTCCGTCCAGCTTATATTATTGTTCTCCTCTTCTATCTCAATGAACGATTGAGCTCGTTGGAAGAGGTCGGGGAGGATCTCCACTTTATGGAGCGTAAGAATATTCTGGGCCAAAGGGGAGTAGGGTACTAGCCCATTCATGTACCCCGCTATGGCCAGACTCGAGATTAGGTTGTTCACTTCTGTCATCATCGAAGTGAACTTAATTGTGTAATCCCTCAGAGACAGTTTGTTCTGTCGTAATGCCAGCAGTGCGTTGACACTGTGTTTTATTCTGATCATCCCCACATGTTGGGCGATGAACTTCGAAGTGAGGTCCGCGAAGCTGGAGATCGAGCCAGCTGGCAGACCAGAGAACCACCGATAAGCGCTGCCTTTGAGAGTGCCGGAGAATGCCCTACACAACAGTCCGTTATTAGTGGTTTGCGGTTCCAAGACACTAAGGTAGAGGTTGATGTGATCTTTTGGATCACTCGAACCGTCATACGCTTCTATCTTGGGTACCCACCAGGTTGGTGGAAAAGATTCTTTCAAAAGGTCCTTCTGAAAAGGAGCGCTTTTGATTCTCAAGAGCTCGATCGGACTGCTGGCGACCGAATTGTCGGCCAGCTTCCGCCGGAGATCTTCCACGAACTTTGTTGTAAGAGTCTTGTCAGTGCGACTCTTGCTAGGTCCAACCTTTTCTTTAGGAGACACTGGAGATTTCCTCTTTTTCTCCGCAGATGGAGAATAGTAAGACCCAGATTCACCCGCTCCTTCGCGGATGATGGTCTTGTTGCCCCTAGCTTTCTCGAGGTTGCTAACTCTTTTTTCTATGGATGAATCCATAAAGTTAATCAACCTCTCTTCTAGCGTAGGAGTTAGGTTCACTCCCCCATTTGATGGGAGTGATGAGGGCACCTCATGTGCTGATAGTGGTGTATTGGAGGTTGGTATAGTACGGGAATCAACTCTCCTACCAGAATAAGCTCCTACTTCAGTAGCAGTAGCGGGAGCTTATTTTATGATCCTTAGTAAAAGGAGCCATAAATGGGATGATTGCTTCTATTAGGTTGAAGCAACAGACTACGAGTGGAAGTTCTTCCGAAGTGTCGAAAGCTATGGGTAGGTACCTGCCCCCCCGGGTGTCACAAAACAGAAAAAATTTTGTATAATATTTCTTTGTAGTTTTGTGACCCCCTTGAGCAGTGCTATTAGTCCCCAAAGTTTAAAATTAGCAAAATATCGCAAATTTTTTGCAATTTTTCTGCAGAAAATCGTGCTGCCGGAGGTGGTTTTCGAGATGCCTGTTCAGACCTTTCCCAGAAAAGATTCCTTGCACTGTTGGAAAATTCTGCTTTTTTGTACTCGTAGAGAAAACTTTTTTCACGTGATGTGTGGTTGTAGAATCCCAAAATCAGATCTGGGTATTCCGGAGGTGGACCGACAAAATCACTGGAAGTGAAAAAAGGTAAAAAGCCCCATACTCTTTTTTTTTTACTGAAACGACGATGCGAATCCAGCCAAAGCGATGGATTTTCGTTTCGGCCAAAGAGCTGGGCTATGAGTGGTCTTATTCAGCCAAAGCGATGAATGAAAACGATGACCGAGTCGACAATTTAAGTGTGGGAATCGCCGACTCAGTGTGGGAATCGCCGACTCAGTTGGGAATCGACGATTCAGATGAGGATAGGTGATTTTCTATGAAAAATCCAACCTATATGGAAGTGAAAGTACCAGAACAAAAGGCATTGACAGCACTTGCTCAAAAAGCTAAAGGAATCGACAACTTCCTATGTGGAGTCGGCGATTCAACTTATGGCCTTTTTGAACCAAGCCGTGGACAACACTCTTAGCTAGCAGAATAACCCACAATCGGCGACTCACTAGGTGGAGTCGGCGATTGCCTGTATGAATTGACGATTCCTTGACACAAAGTCAGCGATTCACCCTAAGGGAATCGAGCCGAACCTTGCAAAGAAAAATTCGCGATTACGACGGGATATCGTAATTCGATAGTCCCACAGACGGCGTCAGCTGATGAAGCACGAAATCTGCTACCAGTAGGCTCGCGGGGTTGCGAGGAGGGTCGGAGGCTTTGGAGTCCACGACGCGCGCTCTACGTCAAATACCTGCAAAAGTAGAGGGGAGTCGGCGACTCAGGTGTGGGAGTTGGCGACTCGGGCTCCTTAGTTCTCTGGTTGGGTGTGTGTCAAGTGGGAATGACTTGGGAGTAGAGGACCCCCAAGGACCCCTTTTATAGGGTCCTGGGTGACGTTTCCCCATTCATTAGCGTGGGGTCCACTCCATTATGGTGCCCAATTAAGGGTGTCATAATGACGTGGGCCCTCCCAAGTACGGCTGGGAATCGGCGACTTAGGTATGGGAGTCGCCGATTCAGAAGTGGAGTCGCCGACTCCCTTGTGGTCAGGTCCTCGGTCTACCAGACCTAAGTGCCCTGTCTGGAGTTGGCGATTCATCCCTGGAGTCGGCGACTTGGTAGTCCCAGTTGGCGATTCTCAGGTGTTGCCTTGTGTACTTGACGTAGACACTTCCTCTGCATTGTTGAACTCTCCGGGGGTCCGGCATAAAGCGACGGAACCTTAGTCCTTGTTGAAGGGCGTTGCTGGGAGTAACTGACGTAATCAGACATGTCTCACCATGAATGTATATTAATATATTATAATATTAAACATTATAATGCTTTATTGGGTAAGTGTCAAAAGTACACACCTAAGATGGCTTGGTGGTCAAAACTAACCACCAAGCCTAGCTAGGTCTTAGATGGTTAGGGATTGTTAAGAAATAATTTTTCTTAATTTACCCCTTGGTGATACAGTATCCCGAACACGGTCACAACCTACCAGCAACTAGAAGTCCGGGTAGCCTAAGATGAGTTAGGGTATCTATTCTAGGGTTGGGGAGGTCCCAGGTCGAATCCTAGGAAGATCGACTTTCCTGAGGATTGACTTCCCTAGGATCGACTTTTGAGTAAAGTCGATCACCAGGAAAAGTCGACCCCCAGAAAGTCGATCTCTGGAAAGTCGACCCCTGGACCCAATCTGATCAGTTGGGCAGTTAGGCGGTTACTGCCCAAATGACCATATTGCCCCCATAAGAACCCCTATAAATAGAGGGCACCCCCCACTCATTAAAGGCAAGTCATTTGGAGAAGAAGGATTCCTAGCGAAGCAGAGCTCTGCACACTTGAGTTCCGGTCCGGTTTCCCGCGGAGTTCCCCGCTTGGCGCTTGCTTGCGTGTCTTGGAGTACTGGTCGGATTTCACCCCCATCAGTTGGCGCCGTCTGTGATTCAAAGATACTCACGACAAAAGCTCCTCGACTTTTTCGAAAAAAGTGATCGACTTTTTTTCAAGTCGCCAGCTAGGGAGTCTTGCGAGGAAATCAGCCAGCAAGGGATCGACATTTCAGAAGATCGACTTTTTCTTCCAAGGAAAAAGTCGATCCCTCAAGGAGCTAGGCTGTCAGACATCGACTTCCAAGGAATCCTCCAAGTGCACTAGGGATCGACTTTTTGAAGATCGACTTTTCTTTACAAGCAAAAGTCGAACACACCTTCCAAGAAAAGTCGAACACTGCAGGATGGTGGTAACTCAAAGCACTTCCCAAGGAGGAGGAGCAAATTCTCAAGAGGCGCCAGACTCCTTGCTGAAAAGGAGAAACCTTCGGAAGAACAACCTCAAAAGGGGGGACCCACACGCAGCAAGGAACCAAGGGCTGCTGCATCAGAATCCACTCATGGGTTCGTAAAGATGCCCATAGAAGAGTTGGAAAAAATGAAGGAAACTATAGCAAAAATGAGCGAGAAGATAAAAGATATTGAAAAATCTAAAGCATCAATATACCATTCAAAAGCTCAAACCTCAAAGCAGGCCAAGGTGCAGCAGGAGGTGTCAAGTCATAGAGCAGCACACTCCAGCGCACCACTACCTCGAAAACCAGAGGAGCAACCCAAACCTCTTCTCAGAAAACCCGTACAGGAAGAAAGCACGGGAGACACGGAAGGAGGAGGCGAGGTTCCAAACTGGCTGGTAGGCATGGATGCCTTGCACAAATCGCTGATGATAAAACCAGCACCTCTGAAGTTCAGGCTACCCAGGCTCCAGATTTATGATGGAAAAATGGACCCAGCAGACCACATAAATATGTTCGTGGGAGCAATGCAGTGGGCCACATCAAGGGATGACATCTTATGTAGAGCATTCCCAGGAACACTGAAGGGGCCTACATATAGGTGGTTCGTCGAACTTCAGCCAGAGAGCATAACAAGTTTCGAGGAATTAAAAAAGAAATTCGTCGCCCAACACTGTGGAAACACAAGAGTAAGAAAGGGCACAGAATCACTGTTTGCAATCAAACAAAATGGAGATACGCTTCGGAATTATACAACTAAATTCATGGAAGCCATGCAGAAAATCTCTGATCTAAACACAACAATCGCAATATGCGCATACTCGAAAGGGCTAGACATGAACACGCCATTAGCAATAAAGCTAAACGTCAGTAATGTAAAATGCATGGAGGACCTGCTAACAAAGGCCCAGAAATACATAAATTCTGAAGAGTATGAGAAAGAAAAAGAAAAGGAGAGAGGTGCCATAAGCAATAAAAAAGCATATGAAGCACCAAAGAGAAAATTTCAGAAAGGAGAATCATCTTGGAGACCAAAGCACGATGGAAAGGTCTACCAGACATCTGAGGAGTTTAGAAAACCAAAATACCCAAGGTATGAAGACTTAGGGTTTACGGTTTTCAGCACTCCAAAGGAGGAAATCTACAGCAAAGAAAAAGGAAGAATAAGGTTTCCTCAACCAGAAGAATTAAACCCTGCAACAAAAGAGGCCCGAACAAGGGGGAACAGATACTGTAAGTTCCACAAGGACTACGGGCACAACACAGAAAATTGCAGGGAGCTAAGCACTTTCCTAGACATACAGGCAAAAGAAGGAAAGCTTAAGCAATACGTAAACAAAATAGAAAGGGAGCGACAAGGTCGCAAGGACCCAAATAACAAGGGTAAGCGACAACGCTCAAAAAGTCCCGACTCAGGTACTGACCACAAGAGGAGGGTAATAGATTAAATCCTCGGCGGGGGATCAATAGGAGAAAGCAGAAATAATCGCAAAAGTTAATGTACGAGCGAGGAAAGGAATAAGCTTCTCTGAGGAAGATCCAGCCCACACAAGGATACACCATTCATGAGTCTAAATAAAATAGACAATAGCATATCTAGTTACGCAAGGTGGAACAATTAACCATGTTCACCCTTGCGGCATTCACATGGAAGGTAGAGCAGATTCCAAAGGGTCAAAAACAACTCAGCTGATACCCTCAAAGGGGGAGGGCAAAAAGAGGCACTAGTTGACTCAACATCTACACCTCCGTGCAATCCGACCATAATACAGGCAGAATACTGGAGAAAACCCTTAATAGAATACATTGAAGGGTAGTAACTCCCAGAGAACAGGAATAAAAGGCGTAAAATATGAACACGTATTCCAAAATACTGCCTAATTGGTGACATTCAACATAAAAAACCCTACGATAAAACTCTAATAAAGATACATCAAGGGGTATGCAAAATATATCAAGGGGGGAGGTCTCTAGCCCAAAGAATAATAGGGTAGAGGCACTTCTGGCCCACACTAAAGAAAGAGGCAATCTTACCTGCAAGAAAATGCAAGGCATGCCAGATTCACAAAAACATACGACTAATAAGGGTAGTAAGCCCCATCCCCTTCGCAATGTGGGGGTTAAACATTGCGGGACCATTTCCAGTTTCGACAGGCCAGGCCAAATTCATATTTGTGGCTGTCAATCACTTCACCAAATGGGTCAAGGCACTGGCTATACCCAAGATAACTCAAGGAGCAGCAACGAAGTTTGTCTTCAAGTGCATAATGTGCAGATTCGGTGTTCCAATGCATATAGTGACAGATAACGGTACACAGTTTACCGGTGGGGAGTTTACGAGATTGTGCGAGAACATGGGCACTAGAATCCATTTTTCATCGGTATACAGACCACAGGGTAATGGGCAAGTAGAAGTCACAAACAGAGCCATCGTTCAGGGACTGAAGAAAAAAGTCGAACAGGCCAAAGGTTCGTGGGCAGATCTACTACCAGAGATCCTGTGGGCGTATAGAACCACTGAAAAGACACCCACCGGAGAAACCCCGTTCTCACTAGCATATGGAATGGAAGCGCTAATCCCGACAGAGCTAAGCATTCCAACAGTCAGAGTATTGTCCTATGACATGGAAGAAAACATGAGATCATGTGCGACAACTCTGGACTTAGTGGATGAGTTTAGGGATAATGCACAGGCAAAGAATGCAGCTTACAAACAAAGTATCGCTAGATATCACGACAAGAATGTCAAGGGTAAAGCGATAAGAAAAGGAAGCCTAGTGTGGAGAAGAGCGAGTATCGGCAGAAAAGACTGCTCTAAAGGCAAACTAGGCGTAAATTGGGAAGGACCATATGTGGTGGAGGAAGAACTCCGACCAAGCACGTACAAGTTAAAGCGGGAAGATGGAACAGGCATTCCCAATACTTGGCACGCAGATAACCTACAGTTGTATTTTTAAACAATTAAGTAGGATTATACTACTATTGTAATAGTTTGAACTACTTAACTAATATGTTGTTTAGTTAACTATTATTAGTAATCAGAACACTCAGAAAACATTCCATATATTAATTGAACATGAATTACAAAGGAATGTAAGTTATAAGGATAAGATGGAGGACTAATCTATTTAGGAGGGGGGGTGTATCTTTAGAGCGCTCTGCATCGTTGTTATCTTGATCTTCTACGGAGAAATTATTATCAACGGTAGCAGTGGTGTCATCCCCCAGAGTCTCCTCTTCTTCTTCTTCATCCTCTTCTTCCGCAAGCGCCCGATTTCGAACTTCGGTAGCTTCTTTGGGGTACTTGCGGGCCCAGTTGTGGACATCCTCAGCCTCGAAACCAGGGCAGACATGAGGACCCAGATCGACCAAGTCATTGTAATCTCGCACATTGGCAAGATAATCAACCTTGAGCTTCTCCAGATGGTCGATCATACATTGAAGCTCCTCAGTCGCACGTCGAGCTTCCTCAGTCAGACGTTGGACCTCCTCAGTTCTTGCCCGGTCCGTTTCTTCCAGTCGCGCTATCGAATTCTTGTAATCTTCCAGCGACTTGGAAAGCTTCTGGTTCTCTTCATAACCTTCGTCCAGTCGGTGAGAAAATATAGAATTCTGTGTCCGACAAGATTGAAGGTTCGCTTCAGTATTTTCGTACTGGCGGGTGATGTCGACGATCATCGACTCTTTGATTAAAACCCGGGCACGTTGACCAGCTACTTCTAACTCTGCAGCCCCCAACTCCCCGTTGACTTTAGAGAGTTCCTGCTCTTTATCTCTCAAGAGATTCTTCTGAGCAGCCTAGTCCTCAGCCAACTTCTTATTGGTGGCAGACAAAGTAGAGGCGTCTGAAGCTTTTTGCGCAACCTCGCCTTCCAGATCTTTGCATCGGCGCTTCACTCTTTTCAGCTCATCTTCCATAGACTGATAGTCACGGAGACGAGACAAGGAAGAGAGGCGACCGTGGAACAAATAGGCGAGCTGCAAAAAGAAAGAATGAGTAAGAACATACTCATAAAAATGTTAAAACAGAAGTACTCACGTTACTCAGATTCTGTCCTATTTCTTCGACAGTCCGGTCCATCGGATACCCAGATATGGTCCGCAGTGTAGTTCGGACGGCATCCGAGTCAGCAACCAGAGGGAACTTGGTCCCGTAGTTCCGGGGGTGCGAACCTTGGTACCCCGGCAGCTGTGTCTCCCGGGTGGAGGAATAGTTATATCGACCCCGGGAGGACTCCCCAGAATAAAATCTCCGGCGCGGAGAAGCTTGTCGCCTGGGGGAGTGTCTCCTCAACTTCCTCGGAGGAGATGAGTTGGTCCTGGGGGGAGGAGTTCGTTCTTTTCTTCTTCTCCTCTCAGACCCCTCAGCCTGGGTCTCTTTCTCAGTAGTTTTCTCTCCAGGCTGGGTCTCTTTCTCAGTAGTTTTCTCTCGCTCCTCTTCTGGAGTACGGAAGAGAGAAGCGAGCCTGGAAGCAGCAGAAGACTGCACAGGAGTAGTTTCTACCTCCGGAGGTACCTCCCCTTCCTCAGTTCGTTGGATCTCGTCAGGAGTAGGGGAATGCGCCATTGTATAGGCGTTCTCAAGGGCACGTTGCCTCAGATGATCGGCGTCAGAAGGCTTGGAGGCGGCAGCATAAACCTTTGTGCCCGTTTCGTTTTGCCCAACGCGTTCAGGGACACCTCCGGGGTTATGCATATAAAAGTCTGCAAGGAATAAAAACAGAGTTAGAAAATGCATACGTATAAAAAACATAAAAGGAAAAACAGGCAAAGGAAGACCTTGTCGGTTAAAGGTATCATCAATCGCGTGACCGACAGGCACAGCGATAGGGTGCAAAAAGGCCAGCCTTTGCACGGAAGCTCCCTCATCCTCAGTCAGATCAGGACGAGGAATAGGCCTGCGACCACTAGTGGATGCAGGGAGAAGTCTGCTACTAGGGCATAACCTGCAATCCACAAAAATGAACTCACTCTTGTTCCGCCTGGTCGGAGGATCTTTCAAGAGGGCAGAGTGAGTAATAGATGTAGCACGACTGGCACATGCAATGAAAGGGCTGCCCTTCTTCGGATTTTGGAATGTGAAGAAGTGGAAGAACAGCCGAGCAGTAGGGACTATGCCAGCATCCCTGAGAATATTAATAAACCCCCTGACATAAAAGAAAAAAGCGGCACCCATCTGGGAGATGCACAATCCAGAGTATAGAAGTATTTCACTAACTATGGAAGGGATCGGAAGGATCGGAAAGTTAGTGAAATATATACGATGGAATGCCAGCATGAAATAGGGGGGCACGTCGCCAGTGTTCTCAGAGGGGTACGCCCAGTACACTCTCTCTCTAAGCTCTAACCCCCTCAAAATTCTTTGGGCAGCATCCAGGGAAAGGGTGTTAGAGCAGCTACCCGCATTAGAGGAAAGGGGGTAGCCCGGAATATCAGTCAGAGAGACTGCACAGAAAGAACCATATCCAGTCCCATATTCGCCCCGGTCAAGGATAGGGACGACGTGGAAACCGTTGCGAACGAGAACGGACCACTGACGCCAAGAACCATCAATCTCCCGATAGAAGGATGGGGCGCTCTTCTCCTCAAGAGGAAAAGGAAAGGAGTACTTGTCCCTCGTCTCAGGAGGGTAACCTAAGGGAGAGCTCTCTAGAATATGGATGTTCTGACTACAGACTTCGGGAGGAAGTTGAGCAGAACCGTCTGTAGTCGTAGATAAATCCTCCGAAGTAGGAGTCTCCTCAGGAATGGAAGGCAAAATAATGGTAGGAGGAGGAGTCCTAACAACGGAGGGAGGGGTTCCTCTAATTTCTACATCCTGCTCTGAAGAAGAGGAGCTAGAGTAGGAAGAACCCGAGCTTCCCGAGCTAGATGTAGAAGACCCTGAACTGGAACGTACGGGGGAAGAAGGGGGAGCACCTACAAACAAAAAGAAACAGATAAAGAGTAAGTTATGAAATAGATAATAATAAGTAACTTACTAGGTACGGGCTTGCGCGTACGACGGGAAAGAGCTTTTCGCTTACTTCCAACAGGTAAGGAGGAAGGCGAAGCAACTCTAGACTCCGTTACGACAGGAGCAGTCCGAACAAACTCTGGTTCAGCAGGAGCAGCCTGAACCTCGATGGGAACAGACTCTATTACGGCAATATCAGCCTGAGAAGTCTGAGGGCTGGCAACAATAGCCCGATCTTCATCGAGAAGAAGATCTTGCTGCGAGTTCTTGTCAGAAGACATTATGAACCTGCACGAAGAACATAGCAGTTAGCCCAAGTTATGGCAAAAGTCGATCCCAAGAAAAGTCGATCCGGACTTCAGGGAATCGAACTAGCAACATAAGGGAAGTCGATCTCAGAAGTCGATCCCAGGGAAGTCGACCTCAGAAGTCGATCCCAGAAAAGTCGACCTTCGGGAGACAAGGGTCTCAGGAAGTCGATCCCAGTAAAAATGGATCCAACTTTGAAAAGTCGACGACAAGGCATCAAACCTCACAAAGTCGGACCACAGTCCAATGGGGAACAACTTCGAAAGGGACCGACTTTCAGAAAAGTCGGACCCCAAGAAAGTCGAACCCAGTGCAACCTCAGAAGAGCCCGACAACAAAAGTCGGACCCCAGAAAGTTGCACCTCCAAGGCTTAAGTCGAAGCCTCACGCACGCTGGAAGTCGAAGCGGAGAAGCTGGAAGTCGAAGCGGAGAAACTGGAAGTCGATGCGAAGAAAGTCGATGTCTCAGAGCGAAGGAAACAAGTGGGGAGAAAGTGTAGGGGAAAGTCGAAGACGAACCGTCGCGGGCACTGTTCATCCGGGTCGACCCGTTGGGCCGGGAAGCCCACGGGCCCGGCAGGCCCACGACGGCCCAGTCCACGAAAAACCCCAAAATCCAACTAGATGGCATCGACATTCCAGGAAAATTCATCGACATTTCAGAAAAACCATCGACATTCCGCAGAAAATTGAGGTCGACATTCCCAAAAAAGGGGGATAGACGTCGACATTTGGCAAGGAATTCGATGCCTTCAAAAGAGAAGGACAGGATCGACATTCCGCAGAAAATTGAGTTCGACATTCCCAAAAAAGGGGGATAGACGTCGACATTTGGCAAGGAACTCGATGCCTTCAAAAGAGAAGGACAGGATCGACATTCCGTAGGAAATTGAGTTCGACATTCCCAAAAAAGGGGGATAGACGTCGACATTTGGCAAGGAATTCGATGCCTTCAAAAGAGAAGGACAGGATCGACATTCCGCAGAAAATTGAGTTCGACATTCCCAAAAAAAGGGGGATAGACGTCGACATTTGGCAAGGAATTCGATGCCTTCAAAAGAGAAGGACAGGATCGACATTCCGCAGAAAATTGAGTTCGACATTCCCAAAAAAGGGGGATAGGCGTCGACATTTGGCAAAGAATTTGAAACCTTCAAAAGAGAAGGTCAAGATCGACATTCCGCAGAAAATTGAGTTCGACATTCCCAAAAACGGGGATAGACGTCGACATTTGGCAAGGAATTCGATGCCTTCAAAAGAGAAGGACAGGATCGACATTCCGCAGAAAATTGAGTTCGACATTCCCAAAAAAGGGGATAGACGTCGACATTTGGCGAGGAATTCGATGCCTTCAAAAGAGAAGGACAGGATCGACATTCCGCAGAAAATTGAGTTCGACATTCCCAGAAGAGGGATAGACGTCGACATTTACCAAGGAATTCGAAACCTTCAAAAGAGAAGGTCAAGATCGACATCCCACACAGCTCTGATCGACATCCTCAGAAAAAGATGAGATCGACTTTTTGGGCAACATCGACATTTCCAGGGAGAAATGAGATCGACTTGTTGTCAAAAATCCGACATCTTCAGAAAAGGATCAGCAGTCATCGACATCCTCAGAAAAAGATGAGATCGACATTTTTTGGGCAACATCGACATTTCCAGAGAGAAATGAGATCGACTTGTTGTCAAAAATCCGACATCTTTAGAAAAGGATCAGCAGACACATCGACATCCTCAGAAAAAGATGAGATCGACTTTTAGAACAACGTCGACATTTCCAGGGAGAAATAAGATCGACTCGTTGTCAAAAATCCGACATCTTCAGAAAAGGACAAAAGAATATGGTATTGACCAAAAAAAAGCATCGGTTATACTAACGTACTTCAAAGTAAAGGTGTAAGTCGAATAAAGGAAAAGGTAAAAGTATATTTATTCAAAGTCACAAAAATGATGAATGAAAAATATTACAGGTTCCTAATTAAAATTGATACGGTGACGTAAGCGGCGAGGGACCTGATCCAGCGGGGAAGCACCGCGGCAGGGACGCCTCCGACGTCGGCCACGAGGAGGGACAACAGAAGAAGAGGCGGGCGGAAGATCGCCACCAGACCATTCTTCAAAAATTGATTCCCTAGCAGCAACAGCAACACTCTGCCGCTCAACAATAAGCTGGCGCAGAGAAGGAAGATCCAAAGTTGACGACCGAGGATCCAAAATATTCAAAATTCGATCCAGCTCCTCAATCTCTCCCTGAATAAAATCAGCAAAGAGACTCACAAGAAGAGCCATGGATGGATGAAGGAAAAGGAGAACCTAGGGGTCCTATTTATAGACCCTAGGACAGCACAAAAGGACAAAAATGGCAAATTCGACTTCTTAACACAAGGGATCGACTTTTGACCAAAAGCATCAGGAATCGACTTTTTGACAAAAGTCGACCAAACTCAACAAGGAATCGACATTTCGCAAAAGTCGACCAAACTCGATAAGGGATCGACATTTAGCAAAAGTCGAGCAAAATCAAAAAGGGATTGACTTTTTCTTCCCACATAAAAGGGATGCAGAAAAAAGAACCCAGACAAGTTGGAGTTGCGGAGGCACACCAAGACAGGAGGGTGTAACACGAAATGCTCCTGATGAATAGTGGAAATCCACAACTCAGACGGGGATACGGCAGCAAAATGAGCTGAGCCATATAAAGATATTTGAACTCCTACTATTACTGGACGCAGTAACAAAGTAGGACGCCAAATTAACTCTACCTACGGAAGAACGTGGATAGAGAAAGTCTTAATGGTAACAGAGTCAGGATGCGTATCCCATTCAAGACAAAAGTGAACCCCACCTACGGAAGAACGTAGGTTAGACGGGGAACACATCGGCAAGAGTGAACCTCACCTACGGAAACGTAGTGTTAGACGAGGGACGTACACAAAAGTGAACCCCACCTACGGAAGAACGTAGGTTAGACGGGGAACACATCGGCAAGAGTGAACCTCACCTACGGAAACGTAGTGTTAGACGAGGGACGTACTCAAAAGTGAACCCCACCTACGGAAGAACGTAGGTTAGACGGGGAACACATCGGCAAGAGTGAACCTCACCTACGGAAACGTAGTGTTAGACGAGGGACGTACTCAAAAGTGAACCCCACCTACGGAAGAACGTAGGTAGATGAGGAGTCACACTTAGCCTCAGTCCGCAAAAAGGCGAGCAAAAGGAGGGGGCAAGTATTCAAACAACAATCCTCACCTACGGATGAACGTGGGTAGACGAGGAGTCACACTTAGCCTCAGTTCGCAGAAAGGCGAGCAAAAGGAGGGGGCAAGTATTCAAACAACAATCCTCACCTACGGATGAACGTGGGTAGACAAGGAGTCACACTTAGCCTCAGTCCGCAAAAAGGTGAGCAAAAGGAGGGGGCAAGTATTCAAACAACGATCCTCACCTACGGATGAACGTAGGTAGACGAGGAGTCACACTTAGCCTCAGTTCGCAGAAAGGCGAGCAAAAGGAGGGGGCAAGTATTCAAACAACAATCCTCACCTACGGATGAACGTGGGTAGACGAGGAGTC
>LFYR01001458.1:59194-87616 GCA_001185155.1 Zostera marina | reverse complement strand
AGACAAACTCCCTCATGCTCAGTCACTTTGTATTCATGAGATGATAGCTCGTGCATATAAGCATATACTTCAAGCAGTTATTGCATCCGTTAATGTTGTGGAGGATTTTGCCCGATCAATAGCCACTTGCTTGAACTTTTTGCTAGGAACATCCACAGTGGAAGAAGATTCGAAGCTAAAACAAAAGTGGATTGAGACATTTATTTTTAAAAGATTTGGATGGAGATGGAATGAGGAATGTTGCCAGAATTTAAGAAAATTTTCCATCCTTCGTGGTGTACGTTTGCCACAAGGTATAGCCAGTATATATCAAAGTTAAATTATATTGGAATTTTGTTTGAATTTTCCAAATTTTATCATGTGCAGGTGGGACTTGAGCTTGTTCCAAGGGACTATGATTTGGATTGATTATATATTATCAGCTTGATCCCTGTATATAAAGTAGGATTTCTTAGCACCTTATATAAAACCCAAATATTTATTATTTTGGAACATTATTAATCATTGTATTATGTACTATTTATTAATCATCGCCTATAATCATCGCCTATAATCATCACCTATTATTAAACATTATTAATCAACGTCATTATTAATCATCGCCTATAATTTCGCGTCAAATTTTTGTGACCAATCATGTTGGTCGCTCTTATATTGGAGGAAATGTATGTGACCAACCAAGTTGGTCGCTCATTTGTTGGTGCCAAATTTTAGCGACCAACTTTAGTTGGTCACTTTTATCTTGACGCCAATTTTTTGAGACCAACCAAGTTGGTCGCCTTTATGTTGACGCCAATTTTTGAGACCAACCAAGTTGGTCGCCCTTATGTTGATGTAAATTTTTTGGGACCAGCCAAGTTGGTCGTCCTTATGTTGGCGCCAAATTTTTGCGACCAACCAAGTTGGTCGCCCTTATGTTGGCGCCAATTTTTTGCGACTAACTCACCCATATATTGACACCAAAAATTTGGTCAGATTTAGATTTATTGAGCGACCAACTCAAAAAGTTGGTCGCTTATAGTCACTAGCGACGGGGTTTCTTGCGACTAACATTGCGACCAACTTTTTGGTCGCTTTTTTCTATAAGCGACCAACTTATGCCTTTTTGCGACCAACTTGGTTGGTCGGAAAAAAGCCTTTTTCTTGTAGTGGATAACTCGCCGAGTTAAGGCAAGATCGGCAGTATGGTAGACTGCACATCTTTGCCCTAGAAACTCGCCGAGTTAGCCCTTAACTAGGCGACTTTCATACCTGAATCGGCGACTTACGACCGTTATTCGGCGGCAGCCAACGTCATAAATGTTACCATATATGACCATAGGCGCGATCTCCGCCGTTGAGTGCGCCCTCCGAGACCCTATAAAAAGGGTCCCAAGGGGACACTCAAAGGCACGATTCAAGTTCCACTCTCACACCAGAGCACCACTACGAAACTCGGCGAGTCTCATTAGAATCGCCTAGTTTCCACTTGCAGGTATTTGACGTAGAGCGTGCGTCGTGGACTCCAAAGCCTCCGGCATCAACCTCGCACCACCGCGAGCCCTGGTAGCAGATTCAGTGCTTCATCAAGTTCATTTTTGTAGATTGTAGGTTATGTCCTAGTAGTAGACTACTTCCTGTATCTAATAAGGATCGTAGGCCTACTCCCCGTCTTGTTTTAACTTCGGACGAAGGGGATATTATATAGAGGTTGGCCAACCTTCATGTTATTGCGGTGCCGGTTGGCTTTGCCATTGACGATATTTTTGACCGCAGAGGTTTTTTCCCAGAGTTAATATTTGTATATATATTTTTTTACTTTATTAACTCCTTTCTTTGCAGTTTTTTATTTACATAATCCTGGTGGTGTCCCTGAACGCGTGAGACAAAATGAGACTGGCTCGAAGGTCTATGCGCCTGCCTCCAAGCCTTCTGATGCCCGACATTTGAGGCATCGTGCTGCTGAGAATGCCTACCGGGTTGACTCTCCTCCTCCAGAGTCTAATCCCCTTAATGAGGAGGAGGTGCAGCCTGCTGTTATAGAGACTTCTCTTGAGAAGCCTTCTACTGAAGAGGCACCTTCTGTGCAATCTGCTGCTGCTGGACTTGCTTCATTCTTCTGTACACCGGAAAAAGAGCAAAGGAGGGGTGATGATAATAGAGGGGGTGGAAGGGCGGGAGATAGGAGTCGATCTAAGAAAAGGAAGTTCCCTCCTTCAAAGTCTGCTCCTCCTCACACAAAGAAGACCAGGAAGTCCCCTCCCCGACGAGGATCTCCTCCTCGACGGAGGTTCTATGAGGGTGAGTCCTCCCGAAGCAGATACTCTTATGCTTCCACTCGCGAGACTCAGATGCCTGATTATCTCGGTGCCTATCCTCGAAACTATGGGACCAAATTTCCGATGGTTGCCGAGACGGATACTGCTCGGGCTACTTTGCGAATAATTTCTGGGTATCCGATTGACCACTTCGTTGAGGAAGTGGGCCAGAATATTAGTAATGTACGTGTTCTTGTCTCCGTATTTTTTTGTAATAAACTTGTATTTATTTACTTTTTCTTATGCAGCTTGCACATCTGTTTATGGGTCGTCTCTCTTCAATGTCTCGTCTTCGAGACAATCACTCGCTGGAAGATGATTCGAAGAAAGCTAAACGCAAGGTTAAAGAATTAGATGATGCCTTTCACGGTAAAGTTCTGGATATGGCCACCCTTTCGGAAACTAACAAAAAGATGAGTGAGAACTGGTCTGTTCAGTCTAAGGCCTTAAAGCAATCATAACTGGACCTCTCCGAGGTTCGGGGAAATTATGGGGCTATGGAGATCATGCGTAATGCTGAGCTGGGCAAGGTTAAGCTCAATAATGATGTGATTGAGGGGCTTACTCGTGAACTTAAAGCCACCAGAGAATCCTTTGATTCGGCGATGTACGAACGAGATCGACTTACGGTGCTATTAAATGAAGAGTGCGTGGAGCGGGAAGTATTGCAGAAGAAGTTTGACGAGACTTCCCATCAGCTGTGATGAAGCACGGAATCTGCTACCAGTGGGCTCGCGGGGTGGCGAGATGAGCCGGAGACTGTGGAGTCCACGACGCGCGCTCTACGTCAAACACCTGCAGAAGAGGAGGGGAATCGGCGACTCACGTGGGAGTAGGCGATTCGGGCTCCTTGGTTTGCTCTAGTGGGAGTGTGAGTCAAGAGGATGTGAGTTGAGGATAGAGGTCCCCCAAGGACCCCTTTTATAGGGTCTTGGGGGGCGTTTCCCCATTTAATCGAGTGGGGCCCGCGCCATTAAGGTACCCCTAATAAGGAATGCCTTAATGGCGAAGGTCCGCTCAAGTAACGGCTGGGAGTCGGCGATTCAGGTATGGGAATCGCCGATCCAGAGGTTCAATCGCCGACTCCCTATGAGCCTACTGGCAGCCTACCAGAGCTGTCCACGAGGCGTAGAGTTGGCGATTCCCCCCTGGAGTCGGCGACTTGGTAGTCCCAATCGGCGACTCCCAAGTGTTAACTTGAGCTCTTGACGTAGACACGTGCTCCGCACCGTGGAAGCCTTTCCGGGGGTCCGACATATAGCGACGGAACCCTATTCCTTGTTTGAAGGGCGTTGCTGGGAGTGACTGACGTAATCAGGCATGTCTCACCAAGCTGAGTGATAGAGAAGCAGACATCGAGGACTTGAGAACTTCCTTGGCTGAGAAGGTCGAAGAAAACCAGAGGATGATGGAAACTCTAGGCAAGATCCAAACTGAGTTTCTCGCTAACGTGCGAGATTATAATGATCTGGTGGATCTGGGCCCTCACGTATACCCTGGTTTTGAAGCCGAAGGTGTCCATAGTTGGGCCCGAGAGCACCCGGAAGAAGCTATGGAGATTCGAGATTGTGTGGGAGTGGAGACTGAGGAGGAAGGGGAGCTTTTTAGTGAAACTACAGCTGTTGTTAATGAAGGTTTTTCTATTGCTGATCAAGACAACAATGATGCGGCGGTTTCAACCCCTGTTGTAGATGCCATCCCTGAAGAGCACGCTACTGAGAAACCATATACTTCTCCTGCTTCTTAATGTACTTTTGTTTTATGTTCCTTTTGTATTCTTCTTGTGAAATCAATATATGGAACATTATTATTTATTTTTAGTCGTAATTATTTAACTGAATTGAGTATAGTCACTGAACATATCTTAGTCGAGTAATTCAAACAGTTATAACGAATGATACAAATGGTACTTTAATTGCTAAAAATATAGTTGTAAGTTATCTGCATGTCAAGTGTTGGGAATATATGTTCTGTCTTCCCGCTTTAATCTGTAAGTGCCTGATCGGA
This sequence comes from Zostera marina, assembly GCA_001185155.1. Taxonomy (NCBI): domain Eukaryota; kingdom Viridiplantae; phylum Streptophyta; class Magnoliopsida; order Alismatales; family Zosteraceae; genus Zostera; species Zostera marina. The sequence continues at coordinate 83,312 of LFYR01001458.1, read as the reverse complement.
GTTCTTCCTTCACCACATATGGTTCTTCCCAATTTGCACCTAGTTTGCCTTTGGAGCAATCTTTTCGATTGATGCTTGCTCTTCTAAATACTAGGCTTCCTTTTCTTATCGCTTTATCCTTGACGTTCTTGTCGTGATATCTAGCGATATTCTGTTTGTATGCCGCATTCTTTGCCTATGCATTATCCCACAACTCATTCACTAAGTCCAGAGTCGTTGCGCATGATCTCATGTTCTCTTGCATGTCATAGGTCAAAACTCTGACTGGTGGGATGCTAAGCTCTGTTGGGATTAGTGCTTCCATTCCGTATGCTATTGAGAACGGAGTTTCCCCGGTGGGTGTCTTTTCATTAGTTTTGTATGCCCACAGGATTTCTGGTAGTAAATCTGCCCACACATCGTTGGCTTGTTCGACCTTCTTCTTCAGTCCTTGAACAATGGCCTTGTTTGTGATATCTACTTGTCCATTACCCTGTGGTCTATACACTGATGAAAAATGGATTTTAGTGCCCATGTTCTCGCACAATCTTGTGAACTCCCCACCGATAAACTGTGTTCCGTTATCTGTCACTATGTGCATGGGAACGTAGAATCTGCACATTATGCATTTGAAGACAAATTTCGTTGCTGCGCCTTGTGTTATCTTGGGTACTGCCAGAGCCTCGGCCCATTTTGTAAAGTAATCGACAACCACGAATATGAATTTAGCCTGGCCTATCGATACTGGGAATGGTCCCACAATGTCTAGTCCCCACATTGCGAATGGGATGAGATTTCTACCCCTGTTAATTGAGTTGTGGGATTTCTTTGTATGTTTTTGTGTATTTGACAGGCCTTGCATTTTCTTGCAAATAGGACTGCATCTCTCTTTAGCGTGGGCCAGAAGTATCCCTACCTTATTATTCTTTAGGCTAGAGACCTTCCGCCATGATGTATTCCGTATACCCCCTGATGGATTTCCTCTACAATGAATTGTCCTTCATCTGCTGAGACACACTTCATTAGAGGCCCATTGTAGGATTTCTTTTACAGGATGTCACCAATTAGGCAGAACCTTGGAACGCGTGTTTGTAGTTTACGCCTTTCATTTTTGTTCTCTGGGAGTTTTTGCCCCTTCCTTGTGTGGCTCTTGACCTCGTTTGGTCTTTTGACCTCATAGCCATACGGCTTTTTTGTGGCTCTTTTGGCTTTGAGTGTTCTTTTGACCTTATTGCCATATGGCTTCTTTATGTGGCTCTTGGCCTCGTTTGGTCTTCCGACCTCATTGCCGTACGGCTTTTTTGTGGCTCTTGGCCTTGTTTGGTCTTTCGACCTCAATCTCGAACAAATGTAATTAAAAATGTTGTATTGAAATAAACTTGCCTTACGACTTTTAACCGCCCTTCGTGGCTTGTATTCCTTATGTACAATTTTTACGACTATTGGGTATACCTCGATAGATTGTCCGAATGCCACACTCTTTCGATTTCCTGCCCATCTTCCAACGCCAGTTTATAAATTCCCAGACGGACTTCTTCAATTACAACGTATGGGCCTTCCCACTTTGGGGATAATTTCCCCTTCGTCTGATCCATCCCTGTCATCCTTCCGTTCCTTAGCACCAAATCCCCCAAACTTATCTTCTTGTCATTCACCCTTTGATTGTGGTACTGTGAGGTTCTCCTCTTGTATGTTAAATCTTTTACCGCGGAGACCTCCCTTAATTCCTCACATCTTTCCTAGGCCAACAGAATAGCTAAATTGTTATCATCAGGATTGAATTCTTTAATTCTTGTCGTAGGCCATATTAATTCTGTCAGGGAGACCACGTCTTTCCCGAATGCAAGAGTAAATGGTGGGTGTCCCGTCGGGGTCCGTATTGTTGTTTTGTACGCCCATATTGTTTCTAATATTAGGTCTGCCCACGTTCCTAGGTTGTCTCTCACCTTTCTTAAAGTATGGACGTTATCGTACGATTTGTGACTTCGACTTAGTTTTATCCCGCTATCTTCACAGAATTTCGTTACTTTTTTCCCCGTAAACTGTGTTCCGTTGTCTGTTATTATTTGCAGTGGTACACCAAACCTGCATATTATATTTCTAAACAAAAATTGAATGACGTTCTGCTCTGATATATTGTGCTTGTTGGTTTTGTCTCTGCTCATTTCGTAAAATAAACTACTGCAACGAATAAGAACTTTCGTCCTCTTGATGCTACTGGGAAGGGACCTACTATATCCAATCCCCACCAGGCAAATGGTACTGTGTTGACATGAAGTTCATTATGTTAGACGACCTCCTTTGTATAGTTGCATGCCTTTGGCATTCATTGCATCTTCTTACTAATTTCTCAGAATCCTCACTTAACTGGGGCCAATAATATCCCTGCCTCATTACTTGCATTCCTAGTGCCCTAGCCTCCTAATGTAGATCACTTGCCCCATTATGGGCACTTATCAATATATCTTTCCCCTCTTCGCGTGTTACACATGTCCGTAGGGGAATACTGTCCTCCACTGCCCTACGAAAAAGAATGCCCCCTATCACTTTGAACCATGCTGCTCTATTTTTAAGTTTCCTTTCTTTCATCAGATCCGTCGAAACTTCTCCCTTTTAAGATATAATTTTCGATTGGTTTCCTCCAGTCTTCTTCTTGTGTTAGCGTCAAGACTTTTCTTTTTTCTCTTGTCGAAACTATGGATGGTGCATCCTATTGTTCCACTCGGACCGACCAACCTTTTGGACTACTTGGGGATGCTCCTAGTCTGGCCAAGGCATCTGCCTCCTTATTGTCCGTACGTCTTGAAGTTCCCATTCTGCGAAGGACTTCATTGCATCCCGCACGACCTCTGTATATAAACTCATTCCTTCTTCTTTAGATACGAACTCACCTGTGACTTGGTTTGCTACCAAGCATGAATCCCTAACGCATGTGCCAACCGTGTTCCTACTAACAATGCTTCATAGTCCGCTTCGTTGTTTGTCGTTTTGAATCCGAAATTTACTGCATGTTCTATTTTTTCTTTCGTTGGTGTTTGATTTACAACCCTAGCTCTGCAACCAATGTTACTTGCCGATCCATCGACGTGTATGACCCACCACTCATCTGTACTTTCTGTATTTGATGGTGTGAAATTTTCTAAAAAGTCATCTACTGCTTGCCCCTTAACTGCTTTTGCTGGTACAATACTGATGTAAAATTCGCTCAATTCTACTGCCCACTTTGTCAACCTTCCTGATACGGCCGGCTTGTGTAATAATTGGAATAATGGGAATTCTGTTGGGATAATAACCGTATGTGCCTGAAAATAAGAATTTAGCCTTCTTGCTGCTGTCACCACTGTCAATCCTAATTTTTCGATCTGTGGGTATCTTACTTTAACGCTTTGTAGGACGCCAGAGTAATAATAAACATGTCTTTGTGTTCCCTCTCTTTCAGATATGAGTACTGCACTGACGGCATTATCGGATGCTGCTATATATAACTTTAAAGGTTACCCAGGGATTGGTGGTTATAAAGTTGGCAAATTTTTTAGCTGTTCCTTTAGGCGCTCAAATGCCTTACTACATTCTGCCGTCCATGTTATTTTTGGGCTGACCGATTTTATCAGTTTAAAAAGCAGTTGAAGAGTGTCTGCCTCTCGGGATAAAAATCGACTGAGTGCGTTTACCTTTCCGTTTAATTTCTGAACTTTTTTATAGTCCTTGGTGGAACCATAAACATTACTGCTTCGATTTTTTCCGTACGGGCCTTAATCCGGTGGGGAGTAATTCTGAATCCTAAAAAATACCCTTTTGTGACTCCAAAAGAACATTTCTTTGCTTTCAATCGTAGACCTGCTTTTCTTATATTGTCAAAAGTTTCCCGTAGGTCCTTTAGATGCCCTGCGACCTTTTTGGAACATACTAAAATATCATCTACGTATACTTCATCATTTCTTCCAATCTGGTATTTAAATATTTGGTCCACCATTCTTTGGAATGTTGCCCTGCGTTCCGCAACCCGAAAGGTATTACTTTGAAACAAAAAGTTCCTATTTTTGATATGAAAGAAGTTTTTTCTTTATCTTCTTGAGCCATGGGGATCTGGTTGTACCCTGGATGTGCATCCATAAAAGTCAAGAACTCACAATCTGATGCCCGGTCGACTAAATGATCTACCGATGAAAGCGGGTAAGAATCCTTTGGGCATGCCTTGTTTACATTTGTGAAGTCCACGCACATTCTCCATCCTCCGTCTGCTTTTTTCACCATTACTATGTTTGATAGTCATTCCGGATATTTGACTGGTCGTATGAAATCTGCCTTAAGGAGCTTCTTTACTTCTTCGGCCACTGCTTCCTTCCTATCCCCTTGTAGTAGTCCCATTTTCTGCCTCACTAGGCGTATGTTCTTCCCTACGGCTAATCTACGTTCTGTTAGGTTCCTTACGATCCCTTTTAGTTCCCTTACGTCTTTAGCAAATAAATCTTCGTACTCCTTGAGTAGTCCTGTAATGTCATTCCATGTATCTTGTGGGAGTTCGGCTCCTATTTATACGACACCGCTTCCCAATTCGACTGGAATTGTGGCCCATGCTGGCTCGGGTTTTGGGTGTTCTTCCCTTCCCGTGTGTGGAAGACCATCATTCTCATGTGCCACGGCCATTACCTGACTCGTTGAATTCATGTAGCATTTCTTGTTTTTTTTCCTGTGATCCCTTAACGGTGCATATACATGCCTCCGATGGAAATTTTAAACACTAGTGCAAGGATGACGTTACTGCTCCGAATGCGTGTAAGGCTAATCTACCCAGTATTGCGTTGTATCCGGATGAAAATGGTACTACCGAGAATTTAACCTCAATGGTTGTTACCTGTGCATGATTCCCCAGTGTTACATGGATATCTATTGTTCCCAATACTTGGACTCCCCCTGACCGAATCCTGTCACTAGTGTGCCGCATGGTCCCAAATCAGCCCTACAGAATCCAAGTTGAGCAAACGCATTCCATAACAATACTTCTACCGGCGCACCTGTGTCCACTAATACTCTATTCAATCTGATTTTTTGTTGGTTCCATCTTTGTACGATGGGTGTGATAACCAATGGATCGTGGTGCTGAACCGTGATTCCCACTAAATCTTCACTTGAGAAATATATGTTTGCTAACGATTTGTCTCTTTTAATTCCGGTCGTCCGACTGTGGTCCTCCGCGTACCTTTTGCCTTCAAATCCAATTCCTCCTTTGGCTGCTTCGCCTCCCGATATTGCTAGTATCTCGCCAATGTTCCTTCCTTCCGGATCGTCCCTCGGTACTCGGTGCCCTGTGGGAATTAGTGTCATACAGCTAGGGGGAGGAGAAGGTAATCTCCGCCATAGTGTGACCTGTATCATCATGATATTCACAATATCGATTTGCGTTCCAATATACCGTTGTCTCAGGACGCATAGGGCGAGGCTCTAGAAGTATCCCTTCATCCCTCCTTGTTAAAAATACTTGCAGTTGATTCGGAAGCGGAATAGCTTTTGGGAGGGCATAAGTTGGGGGTTTTCCCTTGGGAAAATGCCTATTGCACTATTTTCTGAGGCATTTCTATCTTGCGGTTTTACCTCCACTCTTGGTTATTTCTGTTGAACATTTCGATCGTACTGACCTCTTGGCCTCTGTCGTATCTGTTTATATTTCGCTTTGTGATAATCTTCCACATTTGACTCCATATACGATCTTTCCATTTCTTTCGCAAAGGTTACTGGTGGGTCTCACACTAGGTCTCCTGAAAACCTAGTTGGTCTCAGGCCATTACTTAGTTCCATTAAGACTGCCTCCTCTGAACAAACTACTTGATAAAGCACTGAATCTGCTATCAGGAGCTCACGGGATTGCGAGAAGGGCCGGGGGCTTTAGAGTCCACGACGCGCGCTCTACGTCAAATCCTATCAGAGGATAATAGGCGATTATGGTGTGGGAATCGGCGATTCTCTCTATATTGCTCTAGTTGTGGTGGAATTGGTAATCTTCCTTAGAGTGACCCCTTGGGACCCCTTTTATATGGTCTTTCGGAATACCCATTGGAACTCAGCGCCAGGCACCGTGCATGTTGCCATAACGGAGAGCATTAATGACCCATTATGACGCAGGCAGACGACGAGTAACGGTCGTAAATCGACGATTCAGGTGGGGAATCGCCTATTTAGTGGCAAACTTGGCGAGCTCTAAGGGCGAGATCTGCAGTCTACCAATACTGACTATCTTGGCCTCAACTCGATGATTTACCACTAAAGTCGGCGACTTGGTAGCCCAACTGCCGATTTACGTGTTAACTCGACGATTTGACGATGACTTTTGGTCCACACCGTGGAAGCCTTCCGGGGGTTCGACATATAGCGACGGAACCCTAGTCCTTGTTGAAGGGCGTTGCTGGGAGTGACTGACGTACTCAAACATGTCTCACCACTACTCTTTGAACTGCCGCCGCGAACCGGTCCATATATTCCCGCAGTGATTCCTGATCCCCAATTGTGTGACTGTTAATAAAGTTGTATTCAACCCTTTTCGCCTTACTTTGTGCCCAAAAGCAATTTTGAATGCTTTCTCTAAGTCCTCGAATGAGTTAATACTTCCTTCAGGGAGGTTTCTGTACCACCCTACAACCTCTTCTTTAAGTGTCCTTCTGAACATGCGACACCAGATGTCCTTTCGTTTAGTAGTGACTTCCATTCCCGTACGGAACGAATGAATATGATCTTCTGGATCTTTGGTTCCTTCATACATAGTCATTTTCGAGGCTCTCCAACCGTATGGGTACCCTTCTGATAAGAGATGTTGTGCAAGGGCTTCTTCTCCACCTATGCACACGGACAGTGGTCGTACGGGTTGATCTAAGTAACCAATTGATGATCACATGGGTACCTCATCATTTCCTTCCAAATTATGCGCATTTCTGTCCGTCGTCAGTGTTAAGATTCATTCCTGCAACTGCCTCTGATTATTTTGCAACTCCGTGATAATGAAAAAGAGTCGATCCTCTCTTCCACTTCGTGAATCATGATATTCTCTTCCATACCTAGATTGTCCCTCTACACGTCGTTCGGGTGAAAGTTATCTTGACCTACTTTGTTCAGATAAACTTATGGACATATTATCCCGTGGCATGGATCTGTTAACGGACCACGGATTTCCCTGCGCCTGCTGGTGAAGATGGTAAGGCGCCTCTTCAACATTTTCTTCCACACGAACCGGCCTCTTTGAAATGTGATTCTCCGTAGTGACTGGCAGTGGATGGCCTTAAATTTTCTTCCATATGATTTATTCGCTCCGGATGCTTTGAATCCATTTCACGTCAGGTTCACCACTGATCGTCTTGTATTGAGTATATACCAAACAATCTCTATTACAAGTGTACTATAAATGATCTCCCCCTCTACTCTTTCTTACTGGACTGGACCTTCTATAACTGGGTCTAAGGTCGATCCGACGGACCCAACAAGCGGACCTGACTGACCCGACGGATGGACCCGGCCAACCTGCACGGGTTGTGACCCGCCGGGTGGAACGGGTCCCCCCTTCTATTTACCTTACTAGGCCTATCAGCCATAGTTTTGGATGAGCCTGGTCTGATGGACTAGGGGTATCATCACCTCCCAAGAAGGAATAATTAAACCTTTGACAGTTGGTAAAACTTTATACAATTATATATACTAAGAGATATAGAATGAGTAGGAATGATGATCTTGATATAGGAAGGAAATTAATACAAGAAAAATATGATCGAATTTATGAATGATGATCACCATGATGATATTAATTTAGGAAATTAATTTAGGAAATTAATTTAAATCATGAACAATTAATCATCTATTTTTAGTAATTGTGGATTGGATCGTTTATGCGCAATTACATATCCTGTTAGTAGTTGACATGTTATTTGACTACAAATTAAAGTTATAAATCTGTAGATATCATTCTGTGTACAGTAAATATGAATATATGATGCTAGAATGTATATTAGTTGATTTGATTTAAATATATGGAATTTTGGAATATGATATTACAATATTGTTGTGTTTATGCAGTTTAAATTTATATATTCTGAAATTTAGGGTTTTTTCTCACAATAGATAAGTTGTTTAATCTGATATGAAAATGTAAAATGTAAATGGAATTAGATATAGATTAAGATTGATTATTGTGCATGCCTTGCTAACATTTGATTATTTATTCATAGATCATTAATATTATGAAGACATATATATGAAAGAATGATTGACAGATAAATGGAGATGTCAGCGGATGACCGATAAATGATGATTTTTATTGATTTATTTCCATAACTCGTCTAGTGATTGCATTGAATTAATGCGTGGATTGAATCCAGTATTGCCTAAATAGAATAGGAGCTAGAGCACAGAGGAACAGTAAACGGAAGCGGAGTAGCAGAATGCAGGAGATTTATAGCTGATCATGTTGGTATTAATGTTTTTGCTTAACTTTTCTCCTTGATTTGAGTAGAACAAGAGTCAAGATAGATTGGTCTATGAAAACTTGAGATTGTAGTCAAATGATTAATTTACTGATTAGGGTTAGGGTTAAATAATCAATGGTGAAATTAAGGGGTCATACTGTTTAAAGTGTAATTAAAGTTTTCAAATATAAAATGGAAGTAAAATATATTGATGGCTGGCCACTTCTAGCTGGTTTCATTTGTTTTATAATAGAACCCCATGACACATTGTTTGCTGACAGGATAAATTTAATAACAAACCACGCTGTATCCATTAAGCAAGCTTCAAAAGTAAAGAATTATAAAAATTTATTGTTTTGTATAAATAAACTCAATTCAGTCATTTCTCTATCTTCTTATCTTCTCTGTAGATTTTTAAGCGGTCGGAAATGGCAGATAAGATTACGGATGAACAGATCAAGGAGATGTTTTTCATGTTCGATCAGAACGGTGATGGTAATCATCTACTCTCCTTAATTATTCTACTGAATCAACTAGATCTTTGAATCCACAACAAACTGACCAACAAAAACAGGTTGCATCACGACCAAGGAACTCGGAACGGTATTGCGATCCTTGGGACACAACCCTACAGTAGTAGAACTCCAAAACAGTATCAGAGAGGGCGATGTAGATGGCAGTGGATCATTAGATTTTCACGAGTTCTTCGAAATGATTGCACGAACAAGAGAGCTGACGAAATCCTTCAAAACGTTCGACGTGGATCAGAATGGTTTCATCTCACCTGCCGAGTTTCATTACGTAATGACCAACCTCGGAACAAACATGACCAATCGACAGATGAATGAGTACGTTTATGCAGCCGATATCGACGGTGATGGTCAGATTAGCTTCGACGAATATTCCAAAGTGATGATAGCACAGGTTGCTCCTCCTTCTAAACACCGGAAATCACGTAGAAAAGGTGCCTTTAAAGTCGCTGGTAAAGTTGCTTGTGAAGTTGCTGGTGGATTTATCTCCAACTTGATGGATTGATATTCAGGTTGCTCCTCCTTCTCAATGCCGTTATTATTTTTACATTGTTATCCTAAATTTGGATACGAATTTTATATTTTATGTTGTTCTTTATTATTATATTTTATTATTATTCTCTAAAACTGAGATTTGGTTTAAAATTACAGGAATTAATTTACAAGAAATTATTTCAATTATATTTTTTTTAAAATATAAACTTTATTTTAATATAGGGTTAGGGTTAATCAAAACAATATTCATTGTACCAACTAATACAATTAAAGAAATTAACAAAACTTAGGTTTACCTTCCAATTACTCCATCCTAATTAGTTAATGGTCGTAGCCCATGTCGTAATCTTTAGCCGACACCCCCCTTAATTTAGGTTCAAGTACTTCTAACAACGCACTTGGATTGTCGTCCTCCCCGAAATTTGAAATTAGGTCAACTGCAATCTTTTAACAACGAAATTAACCAGACTCGCAACACTATCTTCTAAATATTTATTCAATTTAGGTTCGTTTCATCCATCATATTTTCCGATTCTTATTATCTAATATCCAATTCTAATCATCTTCGAAAGTCCAAGTTAAAGATCGATTGATTCAAAACATACAAAATTAAGTCATATTTATTAAAGTAATATATATTATAGTTGGTATCATCAAGGTATAATATTATTACATGAAAGCAGACTATCTGTGACCAACCTTAGCGACCAACTACATTTTGAGTGACCAACTTTAAAGTTGGTCATGAATTTGATCGCCTGCTTACTGTTGGTTGTTGTTGAAGTTGAAATGGAATCGTGCTATAACAATGGGACAGACTCATGTGACTACAACAATGGGAAAACCTATAATGGAGCAACCTTCTCCTATGGCTACAATAATAGGACAACCTTCTCCTGAGTCGTGCTACAAGGCTACAATAATGGGACAATCTACAATGGAGTAACCTTCTCCTGTGGCTACTAACACTAGATAGGAACACTGATGAGGACCGAAATATCCTACCAGCGCTTGCGGTGGTGCGAGTGGCTACCTTCTCGTGCCGGAGGCTCTGAGATCTACAACTCGCGCTCTACGTCAAGTTTTCACAAGTCTTCAGAGAAAGAAATCGGCGATTTAGTACTTAAATCAGTGATTGCTTCGTAATTCACGCTCTAGAAAGGAAGGTAATGATACCTTTGGAAGAGCCCATAGGTCCCTTTTATAGGGCCTCAGAAGGCGTAATCCGCGGTGGAGATCGCGCCTAGTCATAATGGAAGCCATTATGGCCCAGGTTGAGCGTGAGTAATACTCCAAATCGGCGATTTGGAGATGTAACCAGTGAGTTGGAGGTGAAACCGACGAGTTCAAAGGAAAGATCGGCAGTCTGCCAAACTCGAACGATCTTCTCCTCAACTCAGAATTTACTGTCCCAATCGGTGATCTGGAGGGTTGACTCGGGTCTCAACGAAGACTTTTAGTTTCACTTTCGTATGAGCCTTTCGGGGGTCCGGCATAAAGTGAACGAAAACCTTATCCTTATTGACGGGAAGGAGTGGTGTACAATCCTGTATCTGCAATATCCCCCCCAAACAAGGGCATGTGACAAGGTGTGTACCGCCAATATCCCCCTCCAAACAGGGTTTGTGACTTGTAAGAAAAACTATTTGAATCCATAGCTATGGATTGATTCTGGCCATAGCGACAAAATTATTTCTGGCCGTATTTTTTTTGATAACGAAGGGTACCTCTCTACAGATAAAGAGCTGTCAACCTCTAGATAATATACTAGAGACACATAATATATCATCAGACAACTCTAAGTGGAAATATACAAATTAAGATTCAAACCCTGGATCTCAGAAACTTTAAAACGACAGAAATAATGTTGTATTTGATACTGGGCGCCGTAGCGATAAAATTATTTCTGGCTGTAGTGATAGAAGTATTGTGATTCGATTGTGGCCATAGCGATAGAAATATTGTGATTCGATTCTAGCCGTAGTGACAATTGTTTCTAACCATAGCGATAGAAATTTTGTGATTTGATTCTGACAGTAGCGATATAATTTTTTCTGGCCGTGCGACAAAATTATGTATTTCATTCTGACTGTAGTGACAGAATTTTTTCTAACCGTAGCAGTAGAAATATTATTTTGATATGTATTAACGGATTCGTTTTAGGGAAAGCGATAGAACGATACCTGCAAGAAGAAAAAAATTGATATCTGGAAAGACAGATTCGTTCTAGCTATAGCGATAGAACTACACCTACAAAAAAAGAAAATACAATAAAAACCTATAATATTGAAAGTATTGAACTTTCTTAAAGTGTGATTTTACCTTTCGCTCGAAAATCCAACTGTAGCCACGGATTTATTTTATTTTACGGAAATACTAGGTAGCTTGGGATACTCCCCTAAAATCCTACCGAAGCGATGGATTTTAACATTTCCGGTCGAAGTGACAGAAAATTTTATGAGAGCTTGCGATCCTCCACTTGAAAATCCAACCGAAGCGATGGATTTTAACATTTCTGATTAAACTGGCGGAAAAGTTTGTGAGAGCATACGATACTCCCCTAATATCCTGTCGAATCAATGGATTTTAACATTTCCGGCCGAATCGATAGAAAAGTTCTTATGAGCGTTTGCGATTGATGAAGCACGGAATCTGCTACCAGTAGGCTCGCGGGGTTGCGAGAAAGGCCGGAGGCTTTGGGGTACACGTCACGCGCTCTACGTCAAATACCTGCAGAAGAGGAGGGGAATCAACGACTCTCTTGGGAGTAGGCGATTCGGGCTCCTGGATGCTCTAGTGTGGAGTGTGTTGGTCAAAATAAGTTGTGTTGAATGGAGGACACCCCTAGGACCCCTTTTATAGGGTCCTAGAGGCGTTTCCATTCAATTGAGTGGGGCCCACTCCATTATGGTACTCTATTGAAGGGCGCCATAATGGTGTGGGTCCGCCCAAGTAACGGCTAGGAGTCGGCGACTCAGGTATGGGAGTCGCCGACCCAGAGGTGGAGTCGCCGACTCCTTTGAGGCCAGGTCCTCGGTCTACCAGACCCGAGTTCCCTGGCCGGAGTCGGCGACACACCACTGGAGTCGGCGACTTGATAGTCCTAGTCGGCGATTCCTAGGTGTTGCCTTGAGTTCTTGACGTAGACACGTGCTCCGTACCGTGGAAGCCTTCCGGGGGTCCGGCATATAGCGACAGAACCCTATTCCTTGTTGAAGGGCGTTGTTGGGAGTGACTCACGTAATCAAGCATGTCTCACCAGTACTCCCCCCTGAAGAGAGCATAGGAGACATGTGTGTACCGCCAGTATCCCCCCCAAGCACGGTGATCCGCATCAAGGCCAAAGCGACAAGATGGGATCGAATCATTGTGGACACAGCGACACAATGACTCCGTTATCCATGCACTATCAGATGGATTGATTCACTATCAGAATCTAGTTCCAAGCCAATGGAACTACGTGTTTATAGTCCAACTCTGATCAGGAGTGACTTTTTCTGTGTCATCATCAAGGCCAAAGCGACAAGATGAGAGGGAATTATTAAGGCTAAAGCGACAAAATAATTTTCATCCATTAAGGCCAAAGCGACAAAATGGACCGACTCACTATCAGAGCCTGATTCTGGCCGAAGCGACAGAATACGTGGATCCTGGCCAAAGCGACAGGATCTAGTTCACTATCAGAACTGATGTTTATAGTCCACTCTGATCAAGAGCGACTTTACGTCCACAACGACGGTTACCCCACCAAGGCCAAAGCGACAAGGTGGGTCGAGATCATTAAGGCCAAAGCGACAAAATGATCTCCAAGTCTATCAAGGCCAAAGCGACAAGATAGAAGAATTATTGAGGCCGAAGCGACAAAATAATTCTTGGTCCATTAAGGCCAAAGCGACAAAATGGACCTGGATCTATTAAGGCCGAAGCGACAAAATAGTTCCGATTCTGGCCAAAGCGACAAAATCATTCCTACAAAACAAAAATAACCTGCAAAACAACTGTATCAGTCTAAAGGATATATTTATTGATTTACTGACCTTGCCGTGCGGGGCTGCTCCTCGTGCTGCTCCTCCTTATGCTCAATAAATCCTTGATTGATCTGGCCGAAGCGACAGATCTATCATGCTCATAATGTGACAGCTTCTGGCCGAAGCGACAGAAGTGTCGAGAAGAGCTTATGATACTCCCCCTGATGAAGCACTGAATTTGCTACCAGGGCTCGCGGTGGTGCGAGGTGATGCCGGAGGCTCTGGAGTCCACGACGCACGCTCTACGTCAAATACCTGCAAGGAGAAACTAGGCGATTCTAGTGAGACTCGCCGAGTTTCTTAGTGGTGCTCTGGCGTGAGAGAGGAACTTGAATCGTGCCTTTGAGTGTCCCCTTGGGACCCTTTTATAGGGTCTCAGAGGGCGCAATCAAAGGCGGACATCGCGCCTATGGTCATATATGGTAACATTTATGACGTTGGCTGGCGGCGAGTAACGGTCGTAAGTCGGCGATTCAGGTATGGAAGTCGCCTAGTTAGGGCTAACTCGCCGAGTTTCCAGGGGCAAGATGTGCAGTCTACCATACTGCCGATCTTAGCCTTAACTCGGCGACTTATCCTTTATGTCGGCGACTTGGTAGTCCAATCGGGCGACTTACGGGCTAACTCGGCGATCTGGACGATGAACGTGTTCCGCACCGTGGGAGCTCTCCAGGGGTCCGACCAAAGAGACGGAACCCTAGTCCTTGTTGAAAGGCGTTGCTGGGAGTGACTGCCGTAATCAGGCATGTCTCACCAGTACTCCCCCCTGAAGAGAGCACAAGAAACATGCGTGTATCGCCAGTACCCCCCCAACCAAGGTTCAGTGTGTGTGATCCGCATCAAGGCCGAAGCGATAAGATGAGATCGAATCATTCCGCCCACAGTGACGTATTGATTCCGGATCCATTAAGGCCTAAGCGTCAAGAATGGATCGAGTTCCAGGCCACGGAAACTCTGTTTATAGTTCTTCCCTGATCAAGGGCGACTGCACTGTGTTTATCAAGGCCGAAGCGACGAGATAAATTCCGGCCAAAGCGACGGAATCTGATTCAGGCCGGAGCGACAGAATCGGGTTCTAGCTAGAGCGATAGAACCGAGTTCTAGCCGAAGCGATAGAACTAATGTTTATAATCCACTCTGATCAAGAGCGACTTAAAGTCCGCAACGACGGCCCCCTTCAAGGCTTAAAGCGACAAGATGGGTTGAGATCGTTAAGGCCAAAGCGACAGAACGATCTCTAGTGTATCAAGGCAAAAGCGAAAAGATAGATCGACTCACTTTTGGAGTCTGATTCTGGCCGAAGCGACAGAATAACACCTGCAAAAAAGAAAAACATTCTGGCCAAAGCGACAGAATAATACCTGCAAAAAAGAAAACATCCTGCAAAACAACTAGATCAGTCTAAAACGCATATTACTATTGACCAATTTAACTTACCGTGCGATTTTACCTCTCGCGATATTCTCCCTTTGCTTGAACCAATCCTTGGTGAATCTGACCGAAGCGACAGACTCACCGTGCTCATGTTTGACGACTTCTGGCCAGAGCGACAGAAGTGTCGGGAGAGCTTGTGATACTCCCCCCTGAAATATGACGATTTCTGGCCGAAGCGACAGAAAAGTCGGGAGAGCTTGTGATACTCCCCCTCGAAGTTTGACTATTTCCGGCCGAAGCGACAGAAAAGTCGGGAGAGCTTGTGATACTCCCCCCTGAAGTATGACGATTTCTGGCCGAAGCGACAGAAAAGTCGGGAGAGCTTGTGATACTCCCCCTCGAAGTTTGACAATCTCCAGCCGAAGCGATAGAAATGTCGGGAGAGCTTGTGATACTCCCCCTTGAAGTATGACGATTTCTGACTGAAGCGACAGAAAAGTCGGGAGAGCTTGTGATACTCTCCTTTTGTTGTTGAAGGGAGCTTGTGATTCTCCCTCCTAAGATGGGCGAGACGACTTCCGGCTAGTGTGATAGAAGAGTCGGAGAGAGTTTGTGATACTCCCCCTGAAATCGTGCCGTTGTCACAGATTGTAGAGTTATGCTTTGGATGTTTGTGCCCGAGGCGATAAAAGTATTGAGGAAAGCTTGTGATACTCCCCTCGAAGATCATGTCAAACCGAAAATATTGGTGTAACGGAGGTATTGGAGGGAGCTTGTGATACTCCCCCCGAGAATCATATCGTCGTGACAAATGAAATGACTTTTCGGAATATTTTGCAATCTTTCTATTTTGATTATGAATGAACTATCTTTTGTCTTTTCTTTGTCAATCTTCCATATAAACAACCTTTAAATTGTAACCTAGGCTCGAAACTAGATTCACAAACCGTAACATAGCCACTCTGGACGTAAGTTAGACTCTGCTAACCCTCGCTTAGCCACTCTGGACGTAAGCTTGGTCGTACGAATCGTACTTCAGTCGTCAGTTAAATTTGCGGATAATTTATATCTCCAAATTAACGCAAAGTTGTAAAAAATAGTACAAATAAACCAAAAATTAAGATGCACAATATTATTTGGAATCCTAGGGTTAGATCCGCAATTTAGGACTACAATTCTAGATTTGAACCCTGGTGTTTTAGCCAACTCCGGCCATAGCGACAGAGTAACTCTCGATCCTCATCAAGGCCATAGCGACGAGATGGGATAGGATTATTAAGGCTAAAGCGACAAAATGATCCTTGGTCTATTAAGGCCATAGCGACAAAATAGATTGAAAACGAGGGTATTGTTGATTGTAGTCGCAAATATTTAGAATCTCATGGTTTGATTCGTAAATCGGGGTCGTAATTTAGATTTTTAAGTCGTACCTTGGACTTGTAAATCGTAAACTTGACTTGTAATCGTAATTTAGACTCTTTATCGTAAATTAGATTTTGTAATCATCACTTAGACTAGTGAGTCGTAAGCTAGATCTGAGTAACGGGTGTCATCCAGCCAAAGCGATGGATTGATCCCTATGAAATTATCCCTTGTTGGTTTGCCGTATTAATCCTAGAACCGCAACGTAGGCTCGTAAGGTGGACTCGTAAATCGTAATTTAGACTCTTAAGTCGTAAATTAGATTTTGAAAGAGAACTTAGATTCGTAAATATTTAGAATCTTAGAGTTTGATTCGCAAATATTCGTGAGTCGTAATTTAGATTCTTAAGTCGCATCTTGACTCGTGAATCTTAAACTAGACTTGTAATCGTAATTTAGACTCTTTGTCGTAAATTAGATTTCGTAACTATCACCTTGACTCGTGGGTCGAATGGATGATAGATAAGGTCGAAGCGACGGATGTCACCCAACCGAAGCGATGGGTGATTGATCCGTCTGAAGTGATGAATGATTACACTAAATGTGGCATACATATCGCATAATACCTTCACGGGTTAAAGGAGACATGTACTTAAAACAAAATCGTTGTTAGATTGCGACAACCAATAGAACAATAGAAGCGACAACCAAAAGAATAGATGAGTTCCTTTGATGTTTGGTTGCCACTGACGGATGCATAGCCTATTTAGTTACTTTGGCCAATCCTATCTTTCTTTTGACAGATGATAGTTACCCACTATTAGCGTGACGCACTTGATTGTGAGTGTGAACTGTGGCTTTGGTTGCCATCACTGTCATAGGATTGAGAGCGTAAGCTAAGACTTTGGTGGCCATAACTGTTACCAGACTGAGAGTGTGAGTTATGACTTTGGTGGCCATAACTGCTACTGGATTTAGGGTGTGAGCTATGACTTTGGTGGCCATAACTGCTACCAGACTGAGAGTGTGAGTTATGACTTTGGTGGCCATAACTGCTACTGGATTTAGGACGTGAGCTATGACTTTGGTGGCCATAACTGCTACCCAGAGACTCCTCGCTGTATCGAAGAAGACTACTCGAGGTTTCGGATTGGGAACTTGTATCCTTGTATGTATCTTCTTTAGCATAGCGAGGTTTCTTCCGGCTGGATGGCTCGAGTTCGTCCAGCTTGTCATTGTTCTCCTCTTCAATCTCAATATACGATTGAGCTCGTTGGAAGAGGTCGGGCAGGGTCTCCACTTTATGGAGCATCAGATTCCGGGCCAAAGGGGAGAAGGGTACCAACCCTCTCACGTATCCTTCTATGGCCAGACTTAGAATTAGGTCGTTCACTTCTGCCATCATCGAAGTGAACTTAATCGTGTAACCTCTCAGAGACAGCTTGTTCTGTCGTAGTGCCAGTAGTGCGTTGGCACTGTGTTTTATTCTGATTATCCCCACATGTTGGGCGATGAACTTGGAAGAGAGGTCCGTGAAGCTGGAGACTGAGCCAGCCGGCAGACCGGAAAACCACCGATATGTGTTGCCTTTCAGAGTGCCTGGGAAGGCCCGACACAACAACCCATTATCAGTAGTTTGCGGCTCCAAGATATTCAGGTAGAGGTTAACATGATCCTCAGGATCTGTCGTTCCATCGTACGAGTCTATCTTCGGACACCGCCAAGATTGCGGAAAAGGTTTTCTCAGGAGGTCCCTATGAATGGGTGCCCTTCCTATTATGAGAAAATCATGTGGGTCCCTTAGATCATGCTTGCCTTTACGAAGCACTTCCTTGATTACCCTATTCATGAGCGTGGCATCGTAATCCGCACTAGTCGTGGAACTCGAAGGTACACCCGAGTGATGTACTGTGGACCTGTGGTGAGAACCGAGATGCTTGTCTCTCTTTGTTTCACCGTGGTTGTCTCCCATAGGAGAGTGATGCGAGTTGGATTTGGGTTACCCTGAGATTGCAGGACTCTTTCCCTTGAGTTCTCGAAGCTCCTTGGATATCCTTGATTCGGACCGATGATGCGTACTTAAGTTTGTCTTCCTCAAATGTGGGTTAGACTTGCTTATCGTACATCGTATGGTGGTCCGGCTCCTTGAAGCCTCTAGGTTGGTTATCCTTTTGTCCAATTTCAACATGAGAGCATGCATGTGCGCAAGCCTTTCCTGTGTTGTCGGAGTTGGGTTGACACCCCCATTTAGTGGGAGTGGTGAGGACACCTCATGTGTAGGTGATGGTGCATTAAAGGTTGGTACAGTACGAGGACCAACCCTTCTGCTAGAAGCTCCTACCGTAGTAGCAGTGGCGAGAGCTTTCTTCTGACCTTTAGTAACAGGATCCATAAATGGGATGGTTGCTTCTATCGGGTCGAAGTAACAGAATACGAGTGGAAGTTCTTCCGAAGTGTCGGAAGCTATGGGTAGGTACCAGCCCACCCGGGTGTCACAAAACAGAAAAAATTTTGTATAATATTTCTTTGCAGTTTTGTGACCCCCTTGAGCAGTACTACTAGTCCCCAAAGTTTGAAATTAGCAAAAAATATCGAAATTTTTTTGCAGTTTTTTGGCAGAAAATTGTGCCGCCGGAGGTGGTTTTTGGGATGCCTCTTTAGACCTATCCCAGAAAAGATTCCTGGCACTATTTGGAAATTCTGCTCTTTGATACTCGTAGAGAAAACTTTTTTCACGTGATATGTGGTCTCAGAATCCTAAAATCAGATCTGGGTATTCCGGAGGTGGACCGACGAAATCACTGAAAGTGAAAAAAGGCGAAAATCCCCATACTCTTTTTTTTTTTTTTACCGAAACGACGAGGCGAATCCAACCGTGGCGATGGATTTTCGTTTCGGTAAAAGAGCTGGGCTATGAGTGGTCTTATTCAGCCAAAGCGATGAATGAAGACGATGATCGAATGGACGAGTTTGCCCCTAGATAGGTGAGTTTGCCCCTAGATAGGCGAGTTTGCCCCTAGATAGGCGAGTTTGCCCTAAATAGGTGAGTTTGCCCCTAGACAGGCGAGTTTGCCCTTAGATAGGCGATTTTTGCTTGGGAAAAATCCAACCAATGCGAAGACGTAAGTTCCAAAGCAAAGGATGACTTGACCGAGTTTGTACTAAAAACAAAGAAAGAATTGGTGATTTAGGGATCTAAATCGGTGACTTTGACTTTGGGAGTTTTTGAACAGAGTCGTGGACAGCACACTTAGCTTAGCAGACGATATTCCGGATCGGGCGATTCTCAAGGCTATGTCGGCGATTTAAGAATAAATCGGACCTGAGACGTGAGCCGAGAATCGGCTATCGATCTAAATCGGCGACTTAGTTGACAAAGTCGGCGAACCCTCGGGGAGAGCTCGAGCCGGACTTAGCAAAAAATCGCGATTACGACGGGATACCGGTGGTTCGGTAGTCCCACAGACGGCGCCAGCTGATGAAGCACTGAATCTGCTACCAGGGCTCGCGGTGGTGCGAGGTGATGACGGAGGCTCTGGAGTCCACGACGCGCGCTCTACGTCAAATACCTGCAAGGAGAAACTAGGCGATTCTAGTGAGACTCGCCGAGTTTCTTAGTGGTGCTCTGGTGTGAGAGAGGAACTTGAATCGTGCCTTTGAGTGTCCCCTTGGGACCCTTTTTATAGGGTCTCGGAGGGTGCAATCAAAGGCGGACATCGCGCCTATGGTCATATATGGTAACATTTATGACGTTGGCTAACGGCGAGTAACGGTCGTAAGTCGGCGATTCAGGTATGGAAGTTGCCTAGTTAGGGCTAACTCGCCGAGTTTCTAGGGGCAAAATGTGCAGTCTACCATACTGCCGATCTTGGCCTTAACTCGGCGACTTATCCTTTATGTCGGCGACTTGGTAGTCCAATCGGGCGACTTACGGGCTAACTCGGCGATCTGGACGATGAACGTGTTCCGCACCGTGGGAGCTCTCCGGGGGTCCGGCCAAAGCGACGGAACCCTAGTCCTTGTTGAAAGGCGTTGCTGGGAGTGACTGCCGTAATCAGGCATGTCTCACCAGGAGCCATGACCAGGGGGAGTATCACGAACTCTCTCCTACTCTTCCGTCGCTTCGGCCAGAAGTCACAACTTCAGGGGGGAGTGTCACGAACTCTCTCCTACTCTTCTGTCGCTTCGGCCAGAAGTCACAACTTCAGGGGGAGTATTACGAACTCTCTCCTACTCTTCTGTCGCTTCGTCCAGAAGTCACCACTTCAGGGGGGAGTATCACGAACTCTCTCCTACTCTTCTGTCGCTTCGGCCAGAAATCATTGCACTACGAGGGGAGTATCACAGACTCTCTTCGGCTCTTTTGACGCTTCGGCCAAAAGTCGTCACGCTTTTCGCAGGTACTCAAGGGGGAAGTATTATGAGCTCTTCCCAATGCCTCTGTCGCTTCGCCAGAAGTCGGGGGGAGTATCAAACTCTCCCGACACTTCTGTCGCTACGGCCGGAAGTTGTCAAATTTGAGCACGATAAATCTGTCGCTTCGGCCAGAATTATCAAGGATTTATTGAGCAAGGGGAGGAGTAACGCGAAAGGTAATAAGTCAATATAATATGCATTTTATACTGATGTGGTTGTTTTGCAGGATGTTTTCTTTTTTTGCAGGTAAGATTTTGTCGCTTCGGCCAGAATCGTATCTATTTTGTCGCTTTGACCTTAATAGATCCAGGTCCATTTTGTCGCTTTGGCCTTAATGGACCGAGAATCATTTTGTCGCTTTGGCCCTAATGATTCTTCCATCTTGTCGCTTTGGCCTTGATAGACCAGAGATCATTTTGTCGTTTTGGCCTTAATGATCTCAACCCATCTTGTCGCTTTGGCCTTGATGGGGTAATCGTCGTTGCGGACACAAAAGGCGCTCTTGATCAGAGTTAACTTTAAACATTAGTTCTAATAGGCGATTGGACTACCAAGTCGCCGACTTTAGGGGTAAGTTACCGAGTTAGACCCAGATCGGCAGTATGGTAGACTGCACATCTCGGCCCTTGAAACTCGACGACTTAGTCCCTAAATAGGCGATTTCCATACTTGAATCGCCGATTTACGATCGTTACTCGCCGTCAGCCTACGCCATAACGGGCCATAAATGCACCCAAATATGGCAAAAGGCGCGATGTTCGCCTTTGATCGCGCCCTCTGAGACCTTATAAAAAGGGTCCCAAGGGGACACTCAAAGGCACAACACAAGTTCCACTCTCACTAGAGCAACACTAAGAGAATAACCAGAATCGGCCATTCTCTCCTTACAGGTATTTGACGTAGAGCGCGCGTCGTGGACTCCAGAGCCTCTGGCATCACCTCGCACCACCGCAATCCCCTGGTAGCAGATCTTGTGCTTCATCAGTGTGCCGAGCTGAACGACCAACTCTCTTGCTCTAAGGAGGAGTTGGAAAATGTGAAGAAGGGGAACTCCGCACTGTCAAAGGAGAACTCCGCACTTCTCGAGAAGGCTAAGGACTTGGAGTTGGACAAAAAGTATCAATCCGATCAACTCCAAGAACTTAGCTTCTTTGGTACTTCTGTGTTCCCATCACTACCCGACGATTTTATTTCGGATATCATGACATGGGTAGAAGAGCATCCTGAGGAGAGAGAGAAGAACAAGGATGCCTTAGACAAGCTAAAGAACGACGACGAAGATTAGACTTTTTACTTAGCTTTTTTTTTTTTTTTTTAATCTTTTTGAACTTAAGCTAATCAATTATTTTGCTTTCTAAATTAATTGTTTGTTTAATTTATTTTTTGAATTGTAACTAAGACCCGAAACTAGATTCACAAGTCGCAATTTAGCCGCTCTGGACGTAAATTAGACTCTGCTAACCCTATTGCTAGCCACTCTGGGCATAGACTTGGTCGTACGAATCATAGCTCAGTCTACGGCTAAACTCGCGAAATAAATTAAACTTCACAACTAATCAAGACTCGCAAAACTAATTGACGTAATAAGTTGGAGATACAAAAATTATCGGGAATTTTTAGCTAAGACTTAGAATTTTTTAGAACCTAAGTCTTTAGATTTCATTCCCTAATATATAGTTGAACTCTGGCCGAAGAGACAGAGTAACTTTATACCCTCATCGAGGCCATAGCGACAAGATGGGGTTGAATCGTTAAGGCCATAGCGACTGATGAAGCACGAAATCTGCTACCAGTAGGCTCGCGGGGTTGCGAGGAGGGCCGGAGGCTTTGGAATCCACGTCGCGCGCTCTACGTCAAATACCTGCAGAAGTGGAGGGGAATCGGTGACTCACGTGGGAGTCGGCAACTCAGGCTCCTTGGTTGCTCTAGTGTGGAGTGTGAGTCAAGGGTGAATGACTTGGGCGTGGAGGACCCCCAAGGACCCCTTTTATAGGGTCCTGGGGGCGTTTCCCCATTCATTAGCGTGGGACCCACTCCATTATGGTGCCCAATTAAGGGTGCCATAATGACGTAGGCCCTCCCAAGTAACAGCTGGGAATCAGCGACTCAGGTATGGGAGTCGCCGATTCAGAGGTGGAGTCGCCGACTCCCTTGTGGTCAGGTCCTCGGTCTACCAGACCTGAGTGCCCAGTCTGGAGTCGTCGATTCCCAGGTGTTGCCTTGAGTACTTGACGTAGACACATGCTCCGCACCGTGGATGCCTTCCGGGGGTCCGGCGTAAAGCGACGGAACCCTAGTCCTTGTTGAGGGACGTTGCTGGGAGTGACTGACGTAATCAGGCATGTCTCACCAGTACTCCCTTGCTGAAGAGAGCACAAGAAACATGCGTGTATCACCAGTATCCCCCCCCCAAGCAAGGTGATCTGCATCAAGGCCAAAGCGACAAGATGGATCGAATCATTGCAACCACAACGACACAATGACTCTGTTATCCATGCACTATCAGATGGATTGATTCACTATCAGAATCTAGTTCCAGGCCAACGGAACTATGTGTTTATAGTCCAACTCTGATCAGGAGCGACTTTTGCTGTGTCATCATCAAGGCCAAAGCGACAAGATGCGTGGATTCTGGCCGAAGCGACAGAATGCGTGGATTCACTATCAGAATCTAGTTCACTATCAGAACTGATGCTTATAGTTCACCCTGATCAAGAGCGACTTTATGTCCGCAACGACGGTTACCCCGCCAAGGCCAAAGCGACAAGGTGGGTCGAGATCAAGGCCAAAGCGACAAGGTGGGTCGAGATCATTAAGGCCAAAGCGATTGAGGTCAAAGCGACAAAATAATTCTTGGTCCATTAAGGTCAAAGCGACAAAATGGAATTCGACGACTTCTGGCTGAAGCGACAAAAGTGTCGGGGAGAGCTTGTGATACTCCTCCCTTGAGGTTATTAAGGCCAAAGCGACAAAATGACCTCTGGTCTGTCAAGGCCAAAGCGACAAGACAGACCGACTCACTATCAGAGTCTGATTCTGGCCGAAGCGACAGAATCTGTTGATTCACTTTTAGAATCTGATTCCGGTCAAGGCTACAGATTCACTATCAGAATCTGATCCTGGCCAAAATGGCGGAATCTTACCTGCAAAAAAGGAAACATCCTGCAAAACAACTAGATCAGTCCAAAACGCATATTTTTATTTACTTATTGAACTTACCGTGTGAATTTACCTTTCGTGATGCCCTTCCTTTGCTCAATAAATCCTTGGTAAATCTGGCCGAAGCGACAGATCTTACCGTGCTCAATTTTTGACGACTTCTGGCCGAAGCGACAGAAGTGTCGGGAGAGTTTGTGATACTCCCCCCGAAATTTGACGACTTCTGGCAGAAGCGACAGAAGTGTCAGGAGAGCTTGTGATACTCCCCCCGAAATTTGACGACTTCTGGCCGAAGCGACAGAAGTGTCGGGAGAGTTTGTGACACTGCGTC
>LFYR01001458.1:44475-59094 GCA_001185155.1 Zostera marina | reverse complement strand
AGCGACAGAAGTGTCGGGAGAGCTTGTGATACTTCTCCTCGAAATGTGACGACTTCTGGCCGAAGCGACAGAAGTTTCGGGAGAGTTTGTGATACTCCCCCTCGAAAATCGTGCCATTGTGACACGTAATTTTTGGAATGAGTAGTTTTCCGAAATATTTAATTTTGATTGTCAATGGGCTATCTATTGTTTTTTCTTTGCTAATCTTTCATATAAATTACCCTTTAAATTGTAACTAAGACCCGAAACTAGATTCACAAGTCGTAATTTAGCCACTCAGGACGTAAATTAGACTCTGCTAACCCTATTGCTAGCCACTCTGGGCGTAGACTTGGTCGTACGAATCGTAGCTCAGGCTACGGTTAAATTTGCGGATAATTTATACCTCCAGATTAACGTAGAGTTGTAAAAGATAGCGTGAATGAAAAATCCGAAGGATGCAAATATTTCAAACTCGAGGGTTACGTTTGTAATTTCTAATTACAACTTAAGTTTGAACCCTGATGCCGGAGAGAGCTCGTGATACTCCCTCTTGAAATATGACGACTTCTGGCCGAAGCGACAGAAGTGTCAAAGAAAGATTGTGATACTCTCTCTTGAAATGCTTTCATATTTTTGTAATTTTTTGGAATTCAATTTAATAAATTATTTTGCTTTCTTAATTAATTGTTTATTTAATTTATTTTTTGAATTGTAACTAAGACCCGAAACTAGATTCACAAGTCGTAATTTAGCCACTCTCGACGTAAATTAGACTCTGCTGACCGTATTGCTAGCCACTCTGGGCGTTGACTTGATCGTACGAATCGTAGCTCAGTCTACGGCTAAACTCGCGAAATAAATTAAACTTCACAACTAATCAAGACTCGCAAAACTAAGTGACGTAATAAGTTCGAGATACAAAAATTATCGGGAATAGGACTTAGAATTTTTTGAGAACCTAAGACTCTAGATTTCATTCCCTAATGTCTAGTTGAACTCTGGCCGAAGCGACAAAGTAACTTTTTACCCTCATCAAGGCCATAGCGACAAGATAGGGTTGAATCGTATAGCGATAAAATGATTTTTTATCTATTAAGGCCATAGCGACAGAATAGATTTTCGTATGTGTTGTGGGTACTTAGAACCTCTTGGGGTTAGGTTCATTTGTACTTATCAATACCCTAATGTAATTGAACACTGGCCGAGGCGACAGAATAACTTTTGGACCCGCATCAAGGCCAAAGCGACAAGATGGGGTAGGATCGTTAAGGCCATAGCGACAAAACGATTTTAATCTATTAAGACCATAGCAACAAAATTGATTTCTGTATTGTGGGTACTTAGAACCTCTTGGGGTTAGGTTCATTTGTATTTAGAACATGATTTCGAAAGAGTGTCACAAAAATATAATCTAACTATTCTATTTTGTAACTTGTATTAGCATAGAGATTAAGAGACTACAATTCTAAATTTGAACCCTGGTGTTTTAGCCAAGCTCTGGCCATAGCGACAGAGTGACTCTCGATCCTCATCAAGGTCATAGCGACAAGATGGGATAGGATCATTAAGGCAGAAGCGACAAAATGATCCTTGAGTGAAAATGAGGATATCGTTGATTGTAGTCGTAAATTTAGAATCTCGGGGCTAGATTCGTAAATGAGAGTCCGATTTAGATTCTTAAGTCGCACTTTGGACTCATAAATCGTAAACTAGACTTGTGATCACAATTTAGCCACTCTGGACGTAAATTGGATTTTGTAACCATCACTTAGACTCGTGGGTCGTAAGCTAGGTCTGAGCAACGGATATCATCCAGCCAAAGCGATGGATGATATATGAGGTTGAAGAGACGGATTAAAGAGATCCGTCTGAAGCGATGGGTGATTATTCTAAATATGATATTGCATACATATCTCTATGGATTAAAGAGAGATTTATTTAAAATAATATTGCTATTGAGAATACATAAGAATAGTATGAGCGACAAACAAAAGAATCAACATGTTTTGGTCGCTGGTTGCCACTGACAGAAACATAGCCTGTATGGTTACTCTGGCCAATCCTATCTTCTAACAGATGATAGTTCCTCACTACTAGCGTGATGCACTTGATTGCGAGTGTGAACTGTGGCTCTGGTTGCCATCACTGTCATAGGACTGAGAGTGTGGGCTATGGTCATAACTATTACTGGGCAGAGATTGTGAGCTATGGCTTTCGTGGCCATAACTGTTACCAGACTGAGAGTATGAGTTATGACTTTGGTAGTTATAACTGTTGATGAGAAGCTCCTCTCTGTATCGAGGAGGAGTAGTCGAGGTTTCAGACTGGGAACTTGTATCCTCGTATGTATCTTCTTTAGCATAGCGAGGTTTTTTCCGACTGGGCGGCTCGACTCCGTCCAGCTTATTATTGTTCTCCTCTTCTATCTCAATGAACGATTGAGCTCGTTGGAAGAGGTCGGGCAGGGTCTCCACTTTATGGAGCGTAAGATTCTGGGCCAAAGGGGAGTAGGGTACTAGCCCATTCATGTACCCCGCTATGGCCAGACTCGGGATTAGGTCGTTCACTTCTATCATCATATCGAAGTGAACTTAATCGTGTAATCCCTCAACGACAGCTTGTTCTGTCGTAGTGCCAGCAGTGCATTGGCACTGTGTTTGATCCTGATCATCTCCACATGTTGGGCGATGAACTTGGATGAGAGGTCCGCGAAGCTGGAGATTGATCCAGCTGGCAGACTGGAAAACCACCGATAAGCGCTGCCCTTGAGAGTGCCGGGGAATGCCCGACACAACAGCGCATTATCGGTGGTCTGCGGTTCTAAGACATTAGATAGAGATTGATGTGATCTTTTGGATCACCCGAACCATAATACGCTTCTATCCTGGGTACCCGCCAGGTTGGTGGAAAAGATACCCTCAAAAGGTCCTCATGAAAAGGAGCACTCTTGATTCTTAGTAACTCGACCGGACTGCTGGCGACTGGATCGTCGCCCAACTTCCGACGGAGATCTTCCATGAACCGGGTTGTAAGAGTCTTGTCAGTGCGACTCTTACTAGGTCCAGCCTTTGACTTAGGTGGTTCTGGACCCTTCTTCTTTTTCTCCGCAGATGGAGAATAGTGAGAGGCCGATTCTTCGGCTCCTTCGCGGACGATGGTCCTCTGACTCCTCGCTCTTTCGAGGTTGTTAACCCTTTTTTCCATGGTCATCATGAAGTTAATCAACCTCGCTTCTAAAGCAGGAGGAATGGATGGTACCTGAGGGGGTATGTCAGTTTGAGCATCCTCAAACCTTTCTGGCACTGTTGGCCTGTCATGCTGAGGAAGCTTAGTTTGTGCCCCTTCAGGCACCATTGAGGATTTACCTTTGTTCCTCAAATGGTAATCACGCTTTTGTCTTTCAGATGTCATTGGCGACAAAAGCGAATTCCAACCGAAGCGCAAGTATTGACCGAACTAATTCGAAAGAAACCAAGTGGAATCGGCGACTCAGCAGGTGGAGTCAGCGATTTGCCTTAGGTTTTTTTTGCTTTCGAGCTGAGTTGATGACAATACTCTTAGCTAGCAGAATAATCCTGGAATCGACGACTCACTAGGTGGAGTCGGCAATTGCTGGTATGAATCGACGATTCCTTGACACAAAGTCAGTGATTCACCCGAAGGGAATCGAGCCAAACTTTGTGAAAAAAAATTCGCGATTACGACGGGATATCGTAGTTCGATAGTCCCACAGACAGTGTCAGCTGATGAAGTACGTAATCTGCTACCAGGAGGCTCGCGGGGTTGCGAGATGAGATGGAGGCTTTGGAGTCCACGACGCGCGCTCTACGTCAAATACCTGCAGAGAGGAGGAGAATCGACGACTCGGGCTCCTAAGTGTGCTTTGGTTGGAGTGTGTAGTCAAGTGTGTTGTGGAGGAATAAGCTGATGAATGAGGACCCCCCAAGGGCCTCTTTTATAAGGTCCTTGGGGCGTTTCTAATTCATTGTTCCTGGAGCCTGACGAAGTACGAAATCTGCTACAAGTAGGCTCGCGGGGTTGCGAGGAGGTCCGGAGGCTTTGGAGTCCACGACGCGCGCTCTACGTCAAATACCTGCAGAAGTGGAGGGGAATCGGCGACTCACGTGGGAGTCGGCGACTCGGGTTCCTTGGTTGCTCTAGTGTGGAGTGTGAGTCAAGGGTCAATGACCTGGGAGTGGAGGACCCCCAAGTACCCCTTTTATAGGATCCTAGGGGCGTTTCCCCATTCATTAGCGTGGGCCCCACTCCATTATGATGCCCAATTAAGGGTGCCATAATGACGTGGGCCCTCCCAAGTAACGGCTGGGAATCGGTGACTCAAGTATGGGAGTCGCCGATTCATAGGTGGAGTCGCCGACTCCCTTGTGATCAGGTCCTCGGTCTACTAGACTCGAGTGCCCTGTCTGGAGTCGGCGATTCACCCCTGGAATCGGCGACTTGGTAGTCCCAATCGACGATTCCCAGGTGTTGCCTTGAGTACTTGACGCAGACACTTGCTCCGCACCGTGGATGCCTTCCGGGGGTCCGGCGTAAAGAGACGGAACCCTAGTCCTTGTTGAGGGACGTTGCTGGGAGTGACTGACGTAATCAGGCATGTCTTACCAGCGACAAAACGATTTTTAATCTATTAAGGCCATAGCGACAGAATAGATTTTTGTATGTTTTGTGGGTACTTAGAACCTCTTAGGGTTAGGTTCATTTGTAGTTATCAACTACCTAAAACTCTATACTTATACCCTAATGTAGTTGAACTCTGGCCGAAGCGACAGAGTAACTTTTGGACCTACATCAAGGCCAAAGCGACATGATGAGGTTGGATCGTTAAGGCCAAAGCGAAAAAACGATTTTAATTTATTATAGCGACAAAATAGATTTCTAAGGTAGGGTACTAGTTAGAGTCGTAGGTAGGGGATTTTGAAAGAAGTGTCAACTTTATTGACGTTTTGAAATAAGAATTACAAGATAAAATCTACCTATTCTACTTTGTAATTTGTACTAGCATATGCACTAAGAGGACCTAAGGAATAATGTGTTCATTACTAAGCGTAGTATTGCTTCATGTTATCCGCGTGCCAGGTGTTTGGAACCATTGTTCCATCCTGCCACCGTAGGCGATAAGTTCCTGGCCTTATCTTCTCTTCGACGATGTAGGGACCTTCGAAGTTTGATGATAGCTTATTCCTTGGCCTATTCCTCTCGGTTATGCTAGCCTTCCGCGTGACGAGAGGTCCTGGCAGGAAGACTTTTTTGCGTACTTGGCGATTGTGGTATCTCGATACGCTTGCCTTGTACGATTCGTTCCGCAGGTCCGCCTCGTCACGAGTTTCATCCCTCAACTCTAGCTCTGTAGCTAGGTTTTGGTCATTTGTTTGTTCATCGTACGTCGAGACTCGGTACGTTGGTATACTCATCTCGATTGGTACGACTGCCTCCACTCCATAGGTCATGGCGAAAGGGGCGTTGCCCGTGGGGTTTTTACTTGTTGTGCGATATGCCCATAGGATTTCGCACAACTTGTCTGCCCAGGCCCCTTTGGCTGATTCGACTTTCTTTTTCAATCCTTGTACGATGGCCTTGTTGATTACCTCCACTTGTCCGTTTGCCTGAGGTCGGTAAACGGAGGCAAAGTGGAATTTTATGTTTAGGTCCTCGCACATTCTTGAAAATTTCCCCCCCGTAAATTGCGTACCATTGTCTGTGACAATGTGTTGGGGGACTCCGAATCGACAGACTATGGAGCAGTAGACGAACTTGACTGTCGCATCCTGAGTGATCTTCGCTATAGCCTGAGCCTCGACCCACTTTGTAAAGTAATCTACCGCTACAAATATGAATCGAGTTTGAGATGTTGAGGGTGGGAATGGTCCTACGATGTCCAGTCCCCACCTTGCGAACGGGATCGAGCTCAGAATCGGAGTCATATCCACGGATGGTTTTTGTTGCATTGGACTATGCAACTGACATGCTCGGCACTTGTGGACGTAAGTGCGAGCTTCCAACCGTAGGGTGGACCAATAGTACCCCAGCCGTATGATTTTGAAGACAAGTGCTCTTCCTCCCTCATGGAGCCCACACGAGCCTTCGTGTACTTCCTGGATCACCTTATTCGTATCAGGTTTGGCCAAACAACGCAGCAGAGGACTGTCGAAGGATTTTTTGTAGAGTACCCCTCCGACGTCGCAATATTTGTTTGCCTTTTGTTTATGTTTTTTGGCCTCCCCTTTATTGTCAGGAAGTACTCCATTCTGAATGAATGTCAATATTGGTTGTCCCCAATCCTCTTGGGGATCGGATAAGACACTCAATATCTGGCATGTTGGCTGGAGTATAAAGTCAACCAGGATTTCGCGCTGACCTCCCTCCCAAGCCGATGCGAGGCATGCCAGTGCATCGGCGGGCGTGTTTTGAGTGCGAGGGATTTGCTCGATTTTGAACTCAGCGAATTGTTTGGTGAGTGCCTCCATTGCTTCCACATACTTAGTGATTTGTGGTTCTTTGCAGGAAAATTCACCAGTGGTTTGCCGAGCTACGAGCTAGGAGTCAGTGCGAAGCGTGACATTCTCAGCGCCGAGAGTTCTCAACAGCTTCAGGCCATGCATAGCTGCTTCGTATTTCGCGACATTGTTAGATGTCGGGAAGTGAAGCCGTACCGAGTGTTCGTAGTTTTTTCCATCCGGGCTATGGATTTTCACTCCGATACCCGAAGCTGTGCTGCAACACGAACCGTCTACTTCCACAATCCAGGGTTGGGTCAGGTTTGATGGTGTGAGCTCGACGATGAAGTCCGCTACAGCTTGGCCTTTGATGGTAGTGGCTGGTCGGAAATCCAAGTCGAACTCACTGAGCTCGATTGCCCATTTGATTAACCTTCCCGAGATATCTAGCTTGTGAAGCAGACGGCGTAGGGGACACGATGTAAGTACTACGATCGTGTGCGCTAAAAAGTAGGCTCAAAAACGACGGCAAGCGTGGATCATGGCATATACGATTTTCTCGATTGGTGAGTATACGATTTTCTTGATAATAGTTTAAGTTGATTATGCTTCAATATATACTTGTAATAAATAGACTTTGTGTTTCACAAGTTTAATCAATTCGATTATTTTATTTTTCACAATATACACTTAATTATGAGTATTTTATTACATGAGTAGGTATTTATTTTTTACTGTTCCATACGTGATTACACAAGATCATTGAAGGTAGCTTGGAATTACATAGCTTATGGTGAATGCACAAAGGATTCCTGAATTTGCTCGACCACATCTGTGCGAAGACGAAATGATCTGGAAAGCAGATGGCTGAGGATGGGTGGTGCGGAGCCGAACAAAGTGTCTGCAACTCTTATGACTCCAGGAAGTTGGCTACTTAGAGCAGAGAAGGCGACGGCCCGAGTTTTGTCAAGATTTATCTGAAAGTGTATCTGAGCATAAGGGTAGATCATTGTATCACCTTTTGTGAGGATCTTGGCAAACAAGCGGTTTTCTGGAGGGGTGGTAACGAACCCCGAGTAGATTCGACCTTCAAGGACTGTGAGCACCTCGGATCCCCGTGGATGAAAGTGTGGGGGGTTCACGCCGAAAGAATCATAGTCGATGCGCTCCAATGATATGCCTTGAGTGTTCAGAGCTGGGAAGTTCTCGACGGTCACACCTGTAACATTTGATCCGATGGGAGTGGTTGGCGCACGACGGCGAAGGATATTGTCGACAAACACGAAATCATCCACTGTTACTTTGGTTGGATCTTTGCAAGGAAATCCGTTTTGACGAGCTGAACGTGCATACGTAAATACATGCATGTAGAATTAACATATGTATTAATAAATCATGATAAATCAATCAATTCATTGATGATGAACGTAATATGAAATGAACCTGATGATTTAGAATCGGCAATGCAAAAATCCTGAAGAGGGCTTGGGTCGTAGGCACGGAGGCCCTGAAGAGTCAGAGAAGCCATGACCAAGGCAATTACAATCGTCTGAGATGCTGAAGAAGTTGCCATAGCTGTAGTTTAATTGATTAAATAAGTGGCAGTGCATGATCCCTATTTATAGCAAACACAAGGGTCGCAATTGTACGTTAAATCATTGTTATATTGGAGTGCCGGGAGACCCATTCAATTCAAATCAATATGATTGTTATAAAATCAATATGAGTGGCCGTCTAGCTAACCATGATGCTGCCAATTTCTTCTTCTTTGCTTCACGTTTCGATCTGCTACCTTATCCTAAATCCATCGTTTGTTTTTATTTATTTATTATCCCACGATATGGGCAGATGGACCCAAATCTCAAAAGAAAGACAATGAAATCTCAAATTCAGACCAAAAACTATTTGTAAACATATTACAAATTCAGACTAAATCTCAAATTTGTAAACATATTACATTTTTGATACAAAAATCATAAATCATTAATATATATATATTGAAGGAATTTCTGTATTACCAAAATGTGTCAAAAATATACGCCAAGACATCCAGACTATTCATTTTAAATCCTACGTTTACTAATTTTATTTTTTGAACAATTTATTTTTTGTCCGACCTCAATTAATGTTAAATACTTTTTTATGTTGCAACTCAATTAATGTTGATTTGATTATATATATATATGTAATTAAGGTGATGTATTTTTAGGATGATGTGTAAGATGAGGTAGTTGATGTTAATGTTAATGATGTTAATGTTAATGATGTTAATGTTAAGGTCATGTGTAGGTGATATATGTTAATGTTGATTTGATTATGTTAAAAATGGCGTCGATATACAACGGTGGCCTTGGGAGCTGTGAGCCGATTCTGGGAAACAGAGCTCGTCGGCCGGCGAGAAATCAAGAGAAGGGGGAAGAAAGTTAGGGTTAGTCGAACAACCTAACTTTCTATCCATTACTACTGTTTACACGTGATTAGTTGTAAACGATGTAATTAACTCTTTTTCATTAGATTAATTAATCAAGTATTACAATAGAGTATTTAATCTAATCTTCTACTAACTAACTAACTAATACAAGATTTATGTAAACGGATCTTTTAACCGATTGACGACCCAAACATCCATTAGCCCGATTACTTTAGTTTAAGTGGCTAAAGTTGCAGTTTGGTCCTCATCTTCTTCTGTATTCTCCAATAGTCTTTAAGTGGCTAAAGTTGCAGTTTGGTCTTCATCTTTTTCTGTATTCTCCAATAGCCTTTAAGTGGCTAAAGTTGCAGTCCGGTCCTCATGCTCCTTTATATTTCGTAATTCATTTTAAGTGGTAAAAGTTGCAGTTTGGACCTCACAGTTTCTTTCTTTAGTTGAAACTGCATGACCATCTGTTTTACTTATTTATAATTAGATGCAATTCAGTAGTAAGCACTCTATTTTATATTTAACTATTTGTTTATTAAGCTAATTACTTCTTTAGATTAGTTGTAAATATAAGAGATTATTTACAGTTATAAAAAATCTTAAGATTATCCATTGGACATTACATGCAGAGTCTGAATTACACCATTAATGAGAATGAATATAAATAGCTATTTAAAACTACTAAACTACAAGTTAGTAGATAGCCTGACCACCGTTTAGTACGAACGGGATTTTTGTCATCGTATGTTTCAAAGTTAAATGGTAGATTTCCGTCATCTTATAATTTCCGTCATGTATAATTTTTTTGGTGGAAAATGAAGTCGATTAATAGATGACGGATTAGAGATAGCGAATATGGGGTTATCCTAGCGGTCTTTGAATGGTCAAGATGCTTCCAATTTTTTCTTTGCTTCACGTTTCCATCTGCTACCTTATCCTAAATCCATTTTTATTTTTATTTATTTATTTATTTATTATCTGTCAAGCTGCTACGTAACTACTGCAAACTCCAAATTATAAGATTAATTTAAAATTTTATTTATGGTCAGACACGTACAATTATAGATTTATCGTTATCACACGATATGGGTGTTAAAGATGTTGATAAATCAACATCTTCTAATGGGATCTCATTACCCACACCCGACTAGAAGAAGCTGTAAAAGAAGAAGAGGATGACCTAAGTTCTACAGTTTTTTCAGTTTTCAAGTATGGTTTTGTTTCCATCAGGATTCGTATTCTGTTCATTCTGTATTTGATTCCAGATTTCTTCATTCAGTTCATTTCTGTTTCAATTTCATATTGTTCTAAAATCATTGTTAGATAGGTTTAAAATTAGTTTTTAGTATTGTTAATTAGGAATCTACTCTGTCCATTCAATGTGTAATTTTTCTTTCGAATCATGTTAAACTTCTATTTTTTCTTTCATACTATTTCACATTCAAGTTTTTTATTCTTTGAATAATTCAGGAAAAAACCTTTAGACTCAATTGGGTATGTTTATGTTCAGTTCTTAAAATAAATACAAATGGGTCAATCAATTTAATCTTGTTTATGCCATATCTATTTCTTCTCTAAGTTAATATCTCTAGAATAAATCTGAACTGGTATACAAATTAAACTCTCTGTTAGTTTAAGTTTTCACAATGGGCAGATGGACCCAAATCTCAAAAAAAAGGCAATGAAATCTCAAATTCAGACAAAAAACTATTACATTCTTGATACAAAAATCATAAATCATTAATATATATATATTGAAGGAATTTCTGTTGTGCCATTACCAAAATGTGTCAAAAATATACGTCAAGACATTCAGACCATTCATTTTAAATCGTACGTTTACTAATTTTACTTTTTTGAACAATTTATTTTTTGTATAAACTCGATTAATGTTAAATACTTTTTCACATCGTACTTCAACTCAATTAATGTTGATTTATTAGATATATATAGGGTGTCAAACGAGCCGAGCTTTTGCTTATAGAGCCGGGCTCGGGCTCGGGCTCGTTAAGATATCATCTGGGCTCAGGCTCTCAAACCCGCGAACCTGGGCGAACCCGGCTCGAGAATTAAAAGAAATTTTTACTTGAAGATATGGAAGATCGAACCTTTTACCATCCGTGCTACACCTACATTCTTTTTAAATTTAATATTTTTTTAGTTTTTTATACTTCTTGAGCTCGAATTAAAAGAAATGATTTATTAGATATATATAGGGTGTCAAACGAGCCGAGCCGAGCTTTTGCTTATAGAGCCGGGCTCGGGCTCGTTAAGATATCATCTGGGCTCAGGCTCTCAAACCCGCGAACTCGGCTCGAGAATTAAAAGAAATTTTTATTTGAAGATATGAAAGATCGAACCTTTTACCATCCGTGCTACACCTACATTCTCTTTAAATTTAATATTTTTTTAGTTTTTTATACTTCTTGTGTTTGAATTAAAAGAAATGATTATTTAGAGATATGGAGAATTGAACCCATAACCTCTCAAATACTAAATAAACTTTTTACCAACTATGCTACACCTCTATTCTCTATAAATTTATTATTTTTTTAATTTTCATACTTACAAACGAACCCTCATGAGCTTAACGAGCTTGAGCCTCGGGCTCGGGCTCGCGAGCCCAAGTCGAGCCTGCCGAGCTGGGCTTTATTTGACACCCTAGATATATATGTAAGGTGATGTATTTTTAAGGTCATGTTCAATGAATAGTTGTAAATATAAGAGATTCGTTACAGTTATAAAAAATCTTAAGATTATCCATTGGATATTACATGCAGAGTCTTAACTACACCATTAATGAGAATATAAATAGCTATTTAAAACTACTATCACTACCAGATTACTGACTTTCAGCGACGGCCAGAAACCGTCTTTGATCATCAAAAACCGTCGATAATTGATGATTGGCGACGGTTTTTGGCCGTCTCCAATCCTTCCCCGAAACTTGTCTCGCTGATTTTTTGGAGACGGCCTTCATATTCGTCTCTAATTATTAGGGAAGGATTAGAGACGGTATTAGCCGTCGCCAATTAAAATTTAAGATTACAAGGGATTAGGGCCAAGCTATCTCTAATCTGTCGCTCTTTTTTCCGCGTCAATTTTTTGGCGCCTAAATTTTTATTGTCATTCCTCAACCGTTTCTAATTTTCAAAATGGCCCTCCCTGGGCTATTTCTAAATATATTTTTTTAACTTCCTGTTTCAACTTGCCATCTCCAGACCGTCTCTAGGCCCTCTCTAGTTTTTTTTGAAACTTCCTGCTTCAACTTGTCGTCTCTAGACCGTTGCTAGGCCCTCTCTAGTTTTTTTTTAGAACTTCCTGTTTCAACTTGCCGTCTCTAGGCCGTCGTTAATTAATAAGCTCGACAAAATATTTTTGCCGAAACTAATGGGTGCTCTCTAGGAGCCTTACACATGTCCATTCTTGTACCTGAAAATAAACATTCATTCAAAAGCAATTCATAATTCATACGATCATTCACAAGCAATTCATAATTCATACGATCATTCATATTTTCATTCAAATTTACATACAATTCATTCAAATATACATTCGCAAAACATTTATTCCAACTTACAAATTAAACAAATTCTTCGAAGTACAATTCAACTTTTTTTTTTGAATAAAGCATCAAGATCTAAAGGAGGATTCGGAGGATCCTTACTTGGAACGATCGGTTGGCCCATGCTCGTGCTTGTGTTTCCCTCTTAAAAAACAACAAAATAATTTTGATTGATTAAGTTAATGTTTATACTAAGAATTTTAGTAAGTATTGAATAACTTACTTCAAGAATAACGATTTTGCTTAAGTCTGTATGTTGTTTTAGCAAGATCTCCATTTGTTGGTTAACCGTCTCAAGTCTCTGGTTGACGACCGCGTTAAAGGTTTCTTGAACACGAGTATCGAATTCTTCCATTTTCTTCTTTTCTCTTTCTTCTTTTCTTGGTGATTTATTTTGGTCTTGTATTTCTTCAGCATCAATGAATCATCCCCCGGTCTCATTCCGAGAATACGTCCTTTCGTCTTGCCTCCTGAAACCCTAATCCAAGCTTTCCGACTGTCATCAATGAATAGTGGCCTTTTTCCCTTGTAGGATGTCGATCCTTGTGTTGATATTTTTTCTTCGTCTATTGACTCCTCCTCCTCCTCGTCTTCATTTATTAATTGTTGGTTATCAAAATTTTCCTTTTTGTACGTTTTGTAATCCGACTATTATAAACGACAAAGAAATGAATTAGTAATGAAAAAAAAGAAATTACAAAATATTGATAATTAAATATGTACCATTAGAGTCTTGCCTCTATCGTTGATCGGATAATGATGAGTGGTCATAAAAGATTCTGTAAATGAAGCTGGTCGACCGAGTTTCAAACTCTATATCATGAAAAAATGATCAATTACTTGAAATAAAAAGTGAACCAATTAGATATTAAATAGTTTTACCATTGACTGAGTGTTAGTTTCAACGGATGCCGATCTTCCTTTATAGAGGATGTATCCTTCATTGCTTGTGCGGTTTTCAGAATTCTTTTTTGATTTTTCTTGAAATTCGCTTAACAAGAACTTCGTCATCATTTTTTCCCATTGGTTCTTTCGCGAAAAATGTCTAAAAGCGAAAAATAAGTTGTTAATATTTCTAACTAATTAGAAAAATGAAAGAAAAAAAGTAGACCAAATTTAAAAAGTACCAGAAATTTATTCCAGACTAGAGTCTTGTTCTCCTCACTCCATTCATCCCAAGAAATCTCATCGTCAAGAATGTTTGGTTTAACTATACATCCGATTTGTTTTCGAATGTTGTTTGAGAATGATTTATATAGGTTGAAGTTTATTAATATCTTAAAAATAAATATATTCAATTTAAAAATACTTACCCACAAGCCAGTATCTGGCCTTGAAATGGTTTCGAGGGTTGGGGAATTCCTTTCAAAAACGTTCTTGTTGAAATCCTAGAAACAACCTCATCATTGTCAGGTTGTTCTCATCCCCTAGAAGTACGTCCCCGTCCCCGTCCGATTCTTCCACGTACCATATCTGAAAAGTAAAAAATTTAATCAAACACGATAACATGAAAATAATAGAAGTATAATAAAATAGACTTACAATTAAATTAAAAACCCATTTCATTGTCACTAGATGAATCATTATTATCCGTACTATCATTATCATCACAACTATGTTCATTATCATTGTTATTGTCATTGGTATCATTGTTCAATTCTTCAGTAAATTCATGACTGCTCAGAGGGATATCATCGATTCAGTTGTCATTGTTGGTGACGTTTGATGGGGATGAAACCCGACCAGTACTCTAAGACGCGCAAGCAAGCGCCAAACGGGGAACTCCGCAGGAAATCGGACCGGAACTCAAGTGCGCAGAGCTCTGCTTCGCTAGGACTTCTTCCAATCCAAATGACCTGCCTTTAATGAGTGGGGGATGCCTCCTATTTATAGGGATTCTTATGGGGGTAATCTGATCATTTGGGCAGTAACCGCTTAACTGATCAGATCGAGGCCCAAGGTCGACTTTCCAGAGATCGATGATGAGACATGCCTGATTACGTCAGTCACTCCCAGCAACGCCCTTCAAACAAGAAATAGGGTTCCGTCGCTATATGCCGGACCCCCGGAAAGGCTTCCACGGTGCGGAGCACGTGTCTACGTCAAGAGCTCAAGTTAACACTTGGGAGTCGCCGATTGGGACTACCAAGTCGCCGATTCCAGAGGGGAATCGCCAACTCTACGCCTCGTGGACAGCT